>BLKR01015702.1:0-55566 GCA_011170035.1 Teleogryllus occipitalis | reverse complement strand
GGAGGGAGAGAGAAAGAGGGAAGGGAGGTAGAGAGAAAGAGGGAGGGAGGGAGAGAGAAAGAGGGAAGGGAGGTAGAGAGAAAGAAAGAGGGAAGGGAGGTAGAGAGAAAGAAAGAGGGAAGGGAGGTAGAGAGAAAGAAAGAGGGAAGGGAGGTAGAGAGAAAGAAAGAGGGAAGGGAGAGAGAGAGAGAGAGAGAGAGAGAGAGAGAGAGAGAGATAGAGAGAGAGACGCGAGGGGACGGAAGGCGGGCAAGGGCAGAGCGAGGCGGCTGGGGCCCTGATGAATGGCAGTCGCGCGCCCGGCGGCCGCGACAAGGAAACGCCATCGGGCGAGAGATACGCGCTGTCGGCGCCGCCCGCCCCACCCCCATCACTCCATGCACGCTCGTCCATTTCCCTCCCGCCGCCTCCCCACTTCCCACACCCGCTCATTCATTCCTACCTCGCTGACCATTTCACTCGCCCTCTCGTTCCCCTGTTCTCGCCCACGGCACTCGCGAGTCCGACGGTGTGTTCCGTACTACTCGCGCAACTTTTCTTGAACGATGACCTTGCTTCCCCCTCCCTTCAGCAATAAACAGTTGAAGGCAAAAGCTCGCAGCGAGCACTGATGACAACATTCCCAGCATTAAAACGTCGTTGGCGCGAAACAGAAGATAGTCAAAGCTAGTTGCTTTCATAGTCGAGAACTTCTGTTCAGCTTTATAACCATTATCTAAAGAAATTGGCTGAGGTAGGTCCAGGTCCTTCAAGGGAGGCACCTAAAACTCCTATGTAGTGACCCTGCTGTTGCCTACCCAGAACGATGACCTGGCCGCACACATAGCAGGTTTGACTCCGATTTTTCCAGACGTTGGCGTTACTGTAAATACTCTAGTGGCTGTCTTTGTAACGAATACCCCCACTTCGCCCGCATTTCTTCAATCCATCGCTCAAGAAAAATTGCGCGAGTAGTACCGTCCGTTAACTCTCGCGAAAGGGAGCTCCGATCTCCCTGAATTGGTCCCGCGTGTTCAACCAAAATCCTACATCTCATACATTAAAACCATGTCCTCTCTACCCTCCCCTTTGAACAGTCAAAATACTTCCTTCGTTATCAACCTTTCTTGCTCCTTTTCCACGAGTAAATACTGTTCGAATTTCGATTTCTTCCCCATGAAAATTCTCAATTCAACTGCGTGTTGTGTTCGCAGACGAAGACGAAGTTTCCTCTGTTCCATATCGTGATTATTGTGAAGTACATTTATGACATTTTTACTAATACAAATCGACGGGTTTTGTAACGAGTAACTTTTCTTTGGTGCTGATATGTTTCTCGACCTGAGCTCACACAACTCTTAATAATGGGAATTGGAAGTACCGTCACGTCAAAAAAAGGTTTCTAAAGGGGACGGTTCATTAAAAAAAAACAAAAGAAAACTACGTCGATCGTTTTAACCGCACAAACTCAAAGAGGTCACTCTTTCACAATGAATTTCACCGCGAAGAGTCTCGCGATCCTCCAATAAAGAGATTCCGCCTCAGCTACTTATCTTTCCGTGCCTCCTGCAGCTCGCCATCTCCATTCCACAGCCCCCCCTCGTCCTATCGCCCCGATTTATCCCCGGGCCGCGGGCCGGCGTCCGCCGCCATTAGCCGCCGCCGCGCCTGCACTCTCTCGGAGACACAAAGAAGGCCATCCGGGCGCGTTAGCGGGAGCGTGCTAACGTTTCATTCGATTGGCCCAACCCGCTCGCACCCGCGTCGCCCTGCCCGGATCTGGAGCATTCCGGCTGGGCCCCCGCGCAGGTACAGGGACCGCCGCCACGCAGTCAGTTCTCAGCTTCTACGGAATTCTGTTTCGCCGTTCAAGAATGAGGCGTCATTCACGATGGAAACATTAACGTAGTGTTGGGGACATAAACATGTACGTTTAACACCAACGTGGATGAACAATTTAGAAAGTCCGCGAGTGTAAACGTTGACATAGTCACTCATTGATATCAATAGAAGAAATTCAAGGCACAGAAAATTTAAATATAATCGATCAGCAGTAAGTACATAGAATGCGATCATTTTAGGGTGATAATTATTACGTGGACAATGAGCACGATGAATCTTTTTTTGGAGCGTTTCATAAGCAATAATGATGGGTTTTTTTCCTCGTACGAACCGCCATTCTGACGAAAAGCTAGACGAAGCACTTTGTATCTCACTGTTGTACACTTGTGTTGCTCTCTGAAAACATGCACGTGAACGTGAAAGTTTAAATTCGAGCTGATGACCGGGGGTCTATCGGTTGTTCATGTCTCGTGATGATCTTTAACGCGAGGATTGGGTCTTGTGACGAATTATTCATTTCTCATCGACTGGCCTGTGAACACGAGCAGCGATGCCGCTTCAAAGAGGGGGAGATGCTATCGTAACGTTCTGAATACATCTCCCGATCGTGATTTTCCACTCAAACGATCTACACGCGGAGGAATTACGTTATAATCGACCTTGCACACTGTTTTAAGTCGGAAGATATCTCAACTACACACTTTCCGAGAAGTCGTGCCGTAATCTTTATGAATTCCAAGAAGTTGGTTGTTCAAGGCAGCAGTTGGATGCATAGCAACGCATAAAATGTATGTAGCGTAACTTTGAAATTTTGTTTCGTCTTCGAAGCGTTCATTGTGTAGGGAACAGGCTAATCCAATGTGACCATTGTAAAACGAATACAATCACCTTGAGAGTGCGTTGCATAGTTTCATTCCAAGGTTATCTTTTTGTTTGTAAGTGAAATTTCAGTATAACGTTTTTGAATTAAATGTGACATAATGAAAACTATTAATTTCAATTATAACAAAATACAATCAGATCAATTGTATATTGTTTTTAAATTTAAACAAAATTAGAATCACAAGTTTACTATAATTAAAAATTCAAGCACATTGTACACACACAAAAAGTCTACTGGTTTCTAATGCCGTAATGTCTAAAATGTTTTCCAGGATTTCGATAAACGAGGGTATAATTTAATAACGTTTAGATGCAACACACAAAATTTTTCCCTACTTCTATCCCCGAAGACGGGATAATTTGTTTTCTGTCGAAGTTCTTAGCGGCAGGTGTAGTGCTATTCCGTGTAGAAACTATTCACACCGCGTAAAGTTTAATTTCGTCTTTATGCACAAACACGTGCGGGGAACTATTTAGAATCTGAACGAAAACTGTACGGTGAAAAGAGCCTTCAAGCTCGTACCCAACCCCAACATTGCCGACTACCCATTCCGAGATATTAAACCACATCTCCTCTGGAATTCGCCTTTGTGTCTGAGTCGGACCTGTTGATGAAGCCATCACCCCCGCTGAGTCCCAGCCTGATTTTTTGGGTGTTAATTGGTCAGTCGCTACCGCCGGCCCCGCACCACCATCACCCCCTCCCCACCCCCCACCGGCTGCCTCCAGAGCTTCAGCCAGGCAGCAGGTGTTGTTTGCAGTTGATCTCTAATTATTGTCATCAGTCAAAACGTCAGGCAGGTTATTGCTCCAATCGCTTTACATATCCCGACGTCTTTTTTGACGCACTCCCCCCGCGTTTAACGTTTCATTCCGGTTTCGTAGAAATTATTTTTCCCTTTCTCTCTCCTCTCCTCTACCTGGCGAGCGCAGGAAAAAAACAACAAGGAACGGCGTGGTTTTGTGGAGGGTTACTCCGACGTAGGCGCTGTTGCACACGGCTCCATTGTTCCCTTTGCGCGAAGTAAAACGAGCCGGGTGGAACGAAATGTCTAGACGCTCCGCTCCGCTCCACTCCACTCCGCTCTGGAGAAATAACCGACGATCCGAGCGCTCATGTTAGGAACGTAAACAAAAATAAAGTTACTCGCGAGCCGTTCGCCGAATATGCAGCGCAGCGGTGATTTAAAATATAACTGCCGCGCGGCAATATACGTTACGCAAGTGCTCGCAGGCAGTAGTTGATTGCCGAGGCCGTAAACATTTCTCCCACGTTTATTAGCACAGCGGTCGTATCTGATTCGCAAACGGGTAACAATTCAGCGGTACTGCTATTATCCCCTTATTCACAGCCGTTCCCGCTTGCAGCGAATTAGACGACCTGGGAGTCGGGCGGCTTATCTAAGCGGGACCAATAACTCTGAGCTGGGAGATGTTCGTATTTCGATGCCCGTACACAGTGCTTACACTGAACTCTGCGAACGTAAAGCTATATCAGGATGCAGTATACCGGTGTTAAAGCTACGTTGCAAACAACGCTAGGTAGTGGTTTCGTGGAGGTAACTGACTGGCGATGAAATCGTTTTCGAGAACTGTTCGAGTTTTGTTTGTGGAGATCCGTGTATCAGGAGCGGAAATGATGAAGGAGGCTGAGTCAGCACATGGCATCGAATTATCTCTTGATCTACTCGCATAAGACGATCTACAAATTACAGCTTCACTTGGTTAACTGAAAACTGAATTACTCTCTTTCGAGGAGTGTGGTTAAGCATCAATTGTAGATCTTTCTTTTATGAGTCAATCCATTTTGTGATCTGAGGTTTTACGAATCGAGACCAAATTAATACATCTCCTAAAATTAGATAATTAGGTATACACTTTCATTCAGAAATTGCCAAATGAAATTTTAGAATAAATGTAAACATTCTTATTCTCAAGATCCACGCGAGTGCGAAATCTAATATTAAGCTCTTAACACATATTCCATTTTTGGATGAAAGGTTTGCTTGAAATGCTATTTCGTAATTAATTTCATTTAAATACTCGTACATTAGGGGAATATAAGGCCATTTCGCTTTCAAGTAAATATCATACAAGCAAGAAAAATGTTATTAAAGCTCTTGAATTGTTCCTCTTCCCATTACGCTCCCTTTTGACTAAAACATATACAATGAGAAATGATAGCATGGAAGTACTCGTAAAAAGAACCAACACTGGATCTCCCCTTTCCTGGAATCGCCGTAAAAAAGCTCCCACTGAAGAGACCGAGCACTTCCTACCCGTGTGAAGTTCATTCCGGCAGTAACTGAGTAAATAATGTTCGTAAACACTTGTCCCTAATAAAATGAAAGGCAACATCACCGGATTCGGCAACCGTCGACGTCTTGTAAAAAGGCTGGGAAGGAAGGCACTCCACACAGACATGAGTTCGCCAGCGGGAGCAGCAATTGGAGAAGAAGAGGAAGGTGGAAAAGGCGCAGAAGAGAACTAGAAATGTAAAATTTGGAGCGCTATGGAGAAGCGGAGAACGGAAAAATAAAAATAAATCAAAATTTAAAACAACAGGAAAGGTATAAGCGTGCGCACCGGGAGGGGGCAGGGCGGTGCGTGGCTCTCATGAAATTTTCGAAGGACGCCTAAAAGCTCTACATAATGAAATATTTTCATTTTCCTCAATATTATCATTTCCTGAATTTCCCCTTTTTAATCTGACGTTTTAAGTAATTTACACACGACATTTGGAGGGAAAGCTTTCAAACTATCCTGTAAATGGTAAATCATAAAATGAAGTGTGTATTAAATCATTTAAGTTTTAGTTTTATTTTCCTAGTATGTTCTATTTATTTACTGATAATGCGTAAATGTAAACCAAAACGGGAAAGGGGGGAGCCCTGAAATGTAGTCGTCCCTCTTATTTTAGGTTGCGTATGCTTATGAGAAAAACTATTGAATAGTTTGAGGAGAAGTAAAATAGTACGCATAAGATAAACACGAATAGGCGAAAGAAAAATTCGACTAGAACAAAATTGTTTAAATGGGACAAAAAATTGACTGCTCTGAGAGACGATAGACCAAAACATTGCGTTAAACATTAATTCGCGGAATCAAGCGCATGGATTTATACGTTTCGATGTTTAGGAAACCACAAGTAGTCTACACAACCTCACACCAAAAAATATTTTTTAGCCTGCGATCATCAAAATAAGCTGATTAGTTCAAAATTTTCGAGTTAGGCAAGGAACTCGCTAAATTTATTGTGAGAATCGTCTCTCTCCTACCTTCCAGTCGCCAGGCAAGCAGACGAAGAAGAAATAAAATTTATAAGAAAGTACAGACAAGGTATGAAGGTGGTCGTGAACAGAAAAGAGAGGAAGAAAGCAAAATCACAGGATGAAAATAATATGTACTGAATAGCGGCAAAAAGAGGAAAGGACGGTAGTGTGAGAAGAGAAACGTCGGTTTCGATACCAGTCTTGTACCTTGGTGATTTATACCCTTCTCATATCGATAAAGAATAAGTGAAACCGCTTTGGGAGGAAGGAGTTGCGAAGCAACAATTACGTACAGCTTTGGCTGCACGATTGGCATCGCCAGTCAAAGCAAATACTTGCTGCAGGCGCCATCACGTAAATTGGCAGCCGTCTCTCGTTACCCAGGCCAGAGGAAATCCTCGGCTGCCCCAGGCGGGACGGACGTGCCGAGGTTGCAATCGAAGGCTTCCGTGGACGGCATCGGGAGCGGGGAGGCTGCGTCCGTCGGAGCCTCGCATGAAGCCTCTTTGCTCCCGCGGACGCGCTGCTTCCTCAGCACTCGTAATGGCCTTTCAAGCTCTCTGCCGTGGCTTACTCAGGTGGTTGATCAACTCTGTTTGAGTTAAAGAAAAAGTGACGAAACGTCGGCATCGTTGGGGTGGATGAAGCTACAAACGGACGGCACAGATAACGTGCGTCTTCGGAGGTGTAACGGTTAGCGCATCGAGCTGTTCGGACGGATGAAATCCGATGGAGGCCGTGAGTTTTTTAAGGGTGAAAAAATCTTCCTTGCGCTTTCCTTCGGAGGGGACGTGGGCCGGCTGTTCCATGTTGTAGATTTACTAGAAGTTCATCATTCTGACAATCGCAACGAGACAATCGTGAGAATGTTGCGATAAATCGATCAGCTAACCACCGTTTTTTTGCACAGATGTACAACGCTCGTGACATCACAAAGATGTTTTCAAAAAATGACACTTATTAACTGATTGATTGACTGATTGACTTTCATGATTCATTCACGCATGTGTGCTAGTGATAGAAGTGAAGATGTTTTTGTACAAGAACTAGCGCATGCAACACATTTATAAACTTGCTTTATTACTTCGTACAAATTTGAAAGCACGGCCCGAACATCGCTCGTTTTCAACTTGTGTCTTGATACCGTAAGAAGTACGCGAATCGATTGAGTCGTCTCCTGCACAGATCGCGAGCAGCTCCTCTGCGGCCGCAGCCCTCAGCTCCACTTGCGCCTCCGGGCGCGCGGCTCTCGTGGGCGGCGGGCGAGTGGGCGGGCGAGCGAGCGGGCGGGCGGGCGAGCGGGCGGGCGAGCGGGCGGGCGGGCGGGCGGGCGGGCGAGCGGGCGGGCGGGCGGCGGGCGGGCGAGCGGGCGGGCGAGCGGGCGGGCGGGCGAGCGGGCGGGCGAGCGGGCGCGAGCGGCAGGCGAGCGGGCGGGCGAGCGGGCGGGCGAGCGGGCGGGCGAGCGGGCGGGCGAGCGGGCGGGCGAGCGGGCGGGCGAGCGGGCGGGCGAGCGGGCGGGCGAGCGCGGCGGGCGGCGAGCGCCGGCGGGCGGGGAGCGGGCGGGCGAGCGGGCGGGCGGCGGGCGGGCGAGCGGGCGGGCGGCGGGCGGGCGGCGGGCGGGAGCGCGGGCGGCGGGCGGGCGAGGGGCGGGCGAGCGGGCGGGCGAGGCGGGCGAGGAGCGGCGGCGAGCGGGCGAGGGCGGGCGGGCGGGCGGGCGGAGCGGCGGCGGGCGGCGGGCGGGCGGGCGGGCGGGCAGGCGGGCGGGCAGGCAGGCGGCGGGCGGCAGGCGGGCGGGCGGGCGGGCGGGCGGGCGGGCGGGCGGGCGGGCGGGCGGGCGGGCGGGGCGGGCGGGCGGGCGGGCGGGCGGGCGGGCGGCGGGCGGGCCGCGCGGGCGGGCGGGCGGGCGATGGCGGGCGGGCGGGCGGGCGGGCGGGCGGGCGGGCGGGCGGGCGGGCGGGCGGGCGGGCGGGCGGGCGAGCGGGCGAGGGCGGGCAGGCGGGCGGGCGAGCGGGCGAGCGGGCGAGCGGGCGAGCGGGCGAGCGGGCGAGCGGGCGAGCGGGCGAGCGGGCGAGCGGGCGAGCGGGCGAGCGGGCGAGCGGGCGAGCGGGCGGGCGAGCGGGCGAGCGGGCGAGCGGGCGAGCGGGCGTCTGTATCAGCAGCGCCGGAAGCGGGGCGGGCGCGGGCGGCGAGTGTTTTGCGCGTGTAACCGGCAGTAATTAAAGCCTGTAATGATGCAGCGGAGGCTCGCGAGAGCGCCCTCGCGTTTACGATGGCTTTGTTCGCGCCGGCGCGACCGCCCCCCCCCCGCGCCCCCACTCACGGCCCCGCGCCCGCTCGCTCGCTCACTCCCCGCGCCGCGACGTCTTCATAGCCCCGGCCGCGATGCACGCGGCGAAGGCGGCGGTGGGGAATGGCGGAGGGGGAGGCAGCGTGGGAAATGGAGGCAGTGGGATGACGATGACGATGGCGGTGGTGAAGATGGTGGAGAGGCGGTAGTGGTAGCGATGTTGGGTATGGATACATCTACGGTGGCATCGATGTGGTGGTGGTGGTGGTGGTGGTGGTAGTGGTGGTGGTGGCGGCAGCGACGGCGGCGGTGGTGGTGGCGGCGACGGCGGCGGCGGTGACGGACGGTAGAAGCGACGGTCGCAGTATCGAAAGGGAGTGGTAGACGCGTTGACGGTAGACGCGTTGACGGTAGGGCAGCGTTGGCTGTGACAGCAGCAGCGGCACTATCGGTAATGTTGTTGGCGGCAATTCCAGAGGCAATTTGTCACCACCGTGCAAAGGAGTTTCAGTTTGGAGAGTAAAGTTCAGGCCCAATGGTTGGTAGACACTGCAAGCGCCTGAAGCCGCGGTTTGCCTTGGATACTCGCACATGCTTTGTACGCGGTGTAGATGCAATATTCTGTTGTGATGTAAGGAAGTGTGACCGTGAACTTGCATAATTACAATTACTTTCACGGCCGGAGTTTACAGAGTACTTCCGTTTCTGCTGCCTGTCATTCCAGCTGCTTCATCATCTTCATTACATATAATTTATTCAGTTCAGTCTCTTACCAGTTTTTCCCGTATTACCAAGAGCTGAAACGATATTAATTAAAAGTGCCCAAGCCTTTCGGAGGATTTTCTACAAGCACGAGATAATGGGGATAATGCAATTTGTTTTATATTATCTAACCTTTCAAAAGTATGACAAATTATGAAGATTATTAAAAACATATTACCTCATTTTCTGAGTTTTAGTCGCATCGTATCACAGGGGTTCAAACTTAAAGAGGATTTATATTGACAAAAGTGTTAGTTAACTATTGCGTTATGAAAATAACATCCTAGCATCAGCTACGCTAGTGACGCTGACCTTTAAAGATCTTCCTTACTAGTTAGCACGTCCTTGGAATGCTATAAGGCCTATAAAATTTCTAGACAAGACATTTTATCACTATTTTGTGTAACAGAGGTTTGCTTATCTTCTTTCAAAGCTCCTCTAAAAGCACTGGAATGAGCACTGGAAATATTTCGCATTTCTGAAAAGACATAAACGCCCCTGGATCTGCTCTTAGAAGCTCCGCGCCGAGTGTGAACGACCGTGTCAATTGAACCTTCTTGTGCTGCTCCTTCGGGACCAGGGAGCCATCCACTGAAGGTTATGCCCCAATCCCGCGCGCTTTGCGACGGGTCATTACAGCAACCTCGTCGCCCGCGCACATCGCGGCGCCGCTCCCCGTAGGGCGACGCGCCGCCCGCCGAGGCCCCGCCCACGGCGCGCGAGGCCATCGGACGACGAAGCGTAGCGGCGGGGGAACATCGGCGACAAACGCGAGAACTGGGAGCGCTAGAGGAAGAACGCATGTGTACTAAGGATAGAAACTCAAATCAATGACGAACCAAAAGAGGAAACAGAATACAACACAATGCGTTAGAATTATTTGATAAAAAATGACACTAGGAATCATCAGATCTTCCACTACTACCAGGAAGACCAAGTGGAGTGCGGGACGAGCGTGGAGCAGGGAGGCAGACCGGGGCGAGGCTAAGGGGGGGGCGAGGAGAGATGGGGTGAAGTAGGGAGCGGCGATGAGGGGCAGTTAAGCAGACGAGGCAGGACGAGGAGGGCCATGGCCTGACGGACGGGACGAGGCGAGGCGGGTTAGAGCGGAGACGAGCGGAGAGGCGCGGAGTCGAGCGGAGTCGAGCGGAGTCGAGCGGAGTCGAGCGGAGTCGAGCGGAGTCGAGCGGAGTCGAGCGGAGTCGAGCGGAGTCGAGCGGAGTCGAGCGGAGTCGAGCGGAGTCGAGTGGAGTCGAGTGGAGTCGAGTGGAGTGGAGCCGAGTTGAGCGGAGACTTGCAGATAGGAGTGGAGTCGAGCGGAGACGAGAGGAGTCGAGCGAAGACGAGCGGAGAGGAGCGCAAGGAGCGGAGCGGAAGGAGACGAGCGGAGCGGGGAAGAGCAAAGCGCGCCTGGACGTTTACGATCCCGCGCGGCGGGCATGGGCGTCCGGGCAGGCGGCGGCGGCGGTCGGCCGGGCTGATATTTCCATCAGGCGAGCGGGCGGGGCGGGGGGCGGCCGGCTAATGACGGCCAGGTCGTAAAGGCGCGCCGCCGTCGCCGCCGCCATCTTGGAGCACCCCGTGGCCTCCGCCGCTGCCTCCAACAATTGGCTCATCCGCCGCCGAGCAGCGGGCGATCGGAGCGGGGAGCGGATGTTGAGGCTGAGGCGCCGACTCTCAGCCACTGTGTAAGCGCTCGCTGCGGCTGAATGCTGGGAAAGAAGGGACTGTGCGGGGCGGAGGCCTCCTGCCACACCTCCCAATGGGCCTGAGCGCCACGCACACTTTGAGCCAAGTCAGTGCCGTGACGAACACAAAAACAGAAGACAGTGTAGTGCTGTGGGAATGAATGAGTAGAATGAATGGTTATGTATATAATGAATGAATGATGCGTGAATGAAAAATAAATTAAAAAAGAACCACCTAGAAAACTTTACAAAAACATTTAGAATTAAGAAAAGAAAAAAACATTATTCGTGTCAATTAACTATGCCAAAGTGCTACTATATAATTATTAAATTAGATTTAAGCTAGAATTAAGTTAGCTTTAGTTACTATTAACTTTATACCTATCCCTCTCAGCTGCTTATGCCGCAAGGCAGCAGCGTAATTTGTACATTGCAATTTGTAAATAAATTCCCGCCTCCTCAGGGGCGGAGGATGGAGGATTTAGACTGGAGACTTGGAATGAGGAATTATAAGTGCTTGCAAAAGGTGGGGATGAAATCCTGTGACCTTCATTTCTGCGAAGATTTTTGCCAGAGCTGAGGCCGTTGTCACATTGAAAAATGCAACGTAGCGGGTTACTGTTGTGAGTCGTCTTCTCATAGCAACGGGTTATCATGTTAAAAGACCGTGTTTCTCCTAGCAACGGGGTATTATGATAGATGGCCGTAAATAAACAAGGACAATGCTTTGCAAGGTTGTTGGGACAAGTTTGAAAGATTCTTAGATCCACGGAAATGTGGATATATGTAAATGCTTGCATGTTATGCTACAAATTGTAGCAGTAATTACTTCTATGTGTTTACGAAATTGTAACTTGTGAACTGTGAGAGTCTTGAAAAGAATTTGTAATTAATTTTGTTGTAGAGAAAGCCCATTATTTCTCATAGAAGAAGCGATCGACAGGAAGGCGATAAAATCGTAATTGTGGCGCCGTGACACTACACACAATGCCAAGAACGGGATATGCGTTGATTACGGAATCCCATGAGTGGGACAAGGTTTAACTGTAGCTACATAGAAAAGGCAAGATGAATTATAGAGAATGTGACAGCATTAGCGTTGATGGTCCTATCCCTGCCTGAAAATATATTCATTCTATGATTGTGGTGTGGTATCGAAGGCCAACCGCATGCACCATAAAGTCAATGATTAATTCGTCATTGTACAGAATACTCGGGTGTTGTTTTCCATATTTGACCACTTGGATACGTGTCTCCCTTCCCGGTCTAGGAGTTGACGAGGGAGGTGATAGAATTGCTTGAAATGACGAAAGACAAGCATGATGAGGCTGAAGATTGATCGTTGTAACATGACAGCAAAGCGAGCAATTAAAGGTGAAATCGCTGTGTACATGCCGTGAGAAGACTGGTGGAACTGTAAACGCAGTATAAGCTGCAAACTCAAAAACGAAGTTTTCAACCGCACGGATGGTGCGAATGTTGAATCTGATCGGTGGACTATTAAAGACGTGTTGGTTGCAGAATTGAAATAGTGGCATGAAGGCTTTAAACATTACTTGTCGGTGGTATAAGCCTGTAAGCACGTTATTCAAGCTGGGAACTTTAGCTCGATGTGCGATGGCCACAAGGTGATACGCACATCTGTACTCACTCGAAGAGGTGTTGGATAATTGTGTAAATGACATGGTGCCATCTTGCACATCGGAGATACTCAGTTGAATCAAAGAATACTAAAAGAATGGCATACGTAAAAACTGAAGTATTTGGTGGTCTGTTCGTGCGCCATCTCCATAAACAAAGTTAAATTAAGCGTTATAATGTTACGTACGAAGACAAATTAAAAGAAAGAAAACAAACATTAAAAACAGGAAATATTGGGAAAACCTATTCATTGAAAGTATGTTACAGAGGGGAGGAAAAGTTTGTGGTTCTCGTGGTATGGATTCGCAACACACCCAGGACGAAGCAACACTTTTGGCTCGACGAATTGTTTGCTTCATTCACGACACTCCTTCAACCAGGAGGGCCGGGGAACTGAAAGGCTTGGCGCAGTGCTACCATTCGCGCAGTGTGGCATCCGGGCGGGCCGGCCGAAGCGCTTGGCCATGGGGCGAGGGGCGCGGGGCGAGGGGCGCGGGGCGAGGGGCGCGGGGCGAGGGGCGCGGGGCGAGGGGCGCGGGGCGAGGGGCGCGGGGCGAGGGGCGCGGGGCGACGCGGGGGGACGCGGGGCGACGCGGGGCGACGCGGGGCGACGCGGGGCGACGCGGGGCGACGCGGGGCGACGCGGGGCGACGCGGGGCGACGCGGGGCGACGCGGGGCGACGCGGGGCGACGCGGGGCGACGCGGGGCGACGCGGGGCGACGCGGGGCGACGCGGGGCGACGCGGGGCGACGCTGGGCGACGCTGGGCGGCGCGGGCGCCGCGGGGTGCGGCAGGAAATGCCTCGTCCCGTCAATTAGAGCAAGTGGCGGGAGACACAGCTGCCCGCACCCCGCGCCTGTCCCAGCACCGGCCACCACGTCAACGACGGCGGGACGGGCGCGGGCGGGGCCACGGGGCGGCGCGCCGCTGACTCACCACGCCCCCGCGCCCGAAGACGCTCCACACGCCCACCACGACGTTCTGGGGAGGGGCGAGGTTGCGTGACCGACAATTGAAGGTCTAACGACAACAATCTTCGAAACCCATTTCTTGGAGAACGCGTACTTTGCGTAGCTTCTGACTCAATAAAGTTCCCTAACTTAATTCTTCTTCCCTCTTTCACCTCTGGTGCCTGGGTGTTATGTTCCTGTCATTTTATGTGATGTTTGGGGAAGGATATACGTATATGGAGAGGGTTACAGGCTTTCACAGCCAAACAATTTGTACTTTTGATCTGGGCTGTTCGGGTAACGCCGCGTCGAAGGCTGGGGTGCCGACGTTTCGACCGACATATCGCGGTCTTCTTCAGGGCTGTACTGCCTACAGGCAGTGGCAGTACAGCCCTGAAGAGGACTGCGATATGTCGGTCGAAACGTCGGCACCCCAGCTTTCGACGCGGCGTCACCCGGACAGCCCAGATCATGACTCTGGCCGCGGAAGCCTACGATATCAATTTGTACTTTTCATTTCATACAGACTGGGAACGACTAAAATAGTCTTTTTTTATTTGAAAATGAATTAGACAGGATTGTATTTTAATGCCACAGTGACAAATAGCATATTTTTTCTGCTTTGGGGAAACTCGACTTAAAGGAAAATGAGATGTCTGATGTAAAAATACGGGCACCGCAAGACGTTCTCCAGCATAATTCTTCACGGTATCGAGAGAAGGAAGTAGCCCAAGAAGAAGAAGAGGACGAAGTACAAGCAGAAGAAGAACTGTAAAAGTGCTACGAAACGAAGCGTCCAGCCCCTGCACCGCGGAAACGCTCCCCGGGCCATCAATCACCGCCACGTGCTGCCGCCTTGGGCCGTGCGGAGGCACGTCCCTCGCCCATCGCCCATGCGCCGCGCGTCGCCACGCGGCAGCGGCACGGCACGGCACGGCACGGCAACGCACGGCAGCGGCTTCTCGCCGGATGCAAGCGGGCGGGGCGCCCGACGCTTCACGCCGGCGCGACGGAGGCGGCCACAGAAGCTGCGACGCGACGGGGACGTGGGAAATAATGGTTTGGTTTGGTGAAGTTTTGGGACAGAAAGAAGAAGGGACAAGCTAGGCCTGGAGAGGCTTCACCAGGATAGTTGTGGAATTGATCGAGGCGAGTGGATGCCGGCTGCATGGTCTGAGATCGACTTTGAGGAAGTGGAAACGACAGAATCGAATACCGTACACGAGATTGAATACGATGAAATGGCGGAGAGAGGCTGAGACGGATGTGGGAGACCAAGAAATGGAAGTCGGAGAGAGAGGAAGAGGGAATGTGACGGAGGAAATGGGGGTAACGGCAGGGGCTATGCATATGGAAGGGAAACTGACGGCTTGCTTTGTGGAACACTGACAAAAAGCGGAGGTGTAGCGGATAGCAAGAAATAAGGGAGTAAGTGTGTCAGGGAGTGCAATAGAGCAAATGACAGGGAGCAAGGGGGAGGAGTGCAACAGGTGAGAGAAGGAAGAGGGGAGGGGTAAAGAGGGAGGGGTAAATAGGGAGTGGTAAAGAGGGAGGGGTAAATAGGGAGGGGTAAATAGGGAGGGGTAAATAGGGAGGGGTAAAGAGGGAGGGGTAAAGAGGGAGAGGTAAAGAGGGAGGGGTAAAGAGGAGACCGTGCGGAAACGGGGAGGGGAACGAGTGAAAAGGGGAGAAAATGGGGATGGACGCAAGTAATGCAGGTCGAAAGTGCTCGAAGGCAGAGCAGTGGCAGACGCTTGTTGCCGGAGACGTGAGCAGCTGGGGCAGCGGAGTCCACGAGGGCAAGGGACGATGGGGAAGGCGAAGGCGACGGCGAGAAGGCCGTGGGGAAGCGATGCAGAGGTGACCGGAGGGTCCGCTGACGTCACAGCCACGTGTGCCCGCCGACGCGGAGGCGCGATGGCGGTGGCGGTGGCGGCGGGCGACAACGGCGGCGCACGCGTGACTTCCGGTGCGACGCACGGTAGCGCACGGCGGCCGCCGCCGGAGACACGAGGGCGATTCGGAGGCACCGTGGGGAGTGACTAGTCAGATGGAAGACATCGAGCAACAAGTGCACGGGGAAAGAGAGAAAGGCAAAGAGAAAAAGAAAAATAGAGAAAGATAAAGAGAAAAAGAGAGCGAAAGAGCAAAAAAAGAACAAAAGAGAAGAAAGAAAAACAGAGCGAAAGATAAAAAATGAAAACAGAGAGAGAAAGAGAAAAAATAAAAATAGAGCGAGAGAAAGAGAAAAAAGAAGAGAGAGAGAGAAGAAAGAGAAAAAAGAAAGAGAGAGAGAGAGAAGAAAGAGAAAAAAGGAAAGAGAGAAAGAAAGAAGAAAAAAGAGACAGAAGAAAAAAGAGAGCGAGAAAGAGAAGAAGAAAAAAGAGAAAGAGAAGAAGAAGAAAAAGAAGAAGAAAAAGAGAGGATTAGAGGGAGAGGAAGGGAGGGAAGGAGGGAGAGATAGAAAGGTAAGGGATGCGTCATAACGTGCATTTATTTACACTACGCCCAATGCCTAGTGTAGGATTGGTGAGGCCAGTTAAAGCGTGGTGTACTGAGGCGCGGAGTCAGTTCAAAAGAGGAGAGACGAACGGGACACGAAAGAAGGGGAGCTATGTACAGAAAGTTTCAGGGTAGGTCAGAGAGTTCAAAATGGGAAGTGGTCGTGAACGGGCAAGAGTGAACATGGGCGCGCCGCTGCTAGATTTGATAAGTAAGAGAAGGGAGGAGACAAGAAAAGAAGACACAAAGGCACTATCGCGGACAGTGATCCAGAATAGCTGCCCTGAGGTGCTCTTGAACAACGAAAATACTATGGCGTTGGTTTCTTTTTCGTGACCAAGTAAAGGTCAAAGTATCTACGTACATTGAGATTTCGCGCAGTGAAGGGAATGAAGGAGTATTATTGATACACATTTCTTTATTGATTCTATTGTTAAATGTACGCATACATTATCAAGATTGCAAGACTTTAGCACACAACAGCTTAAAAATAATTTCTACTGTACCGATATTTTCATTTTCCTCTTGCCTCTCCCATATTATTTCTCTTATTTTTATTCGTAATGCTATAACATTGCTTTCGAGATAAAATCATGATGACATTTTCAATATTTCATTTTGCGAAAAAAGCGTACTACAGAATCCGCTACATAAACTGACTGGCTTTCGTTTGAAACAGGCTCAAAGAAACATTGAGGAAACTTGCTGAGGAAAGCGAATGACGTACGAAGAGGAAGAACCTTTCAGTTGCCACACGTAATTGAACGAGTGATCATTCGACACTATTGTTCTAGTATGTTTCTAGGAGCTCGAGCATGTCGGGGAAGATAAAAAGTGGTACATCGGAGCACTAATGACTGTTGCTTCCCCGGAAACACAGCACGCAAGGTATAAAGCAAAGCTGTTGAAACCAAACGCTTTCAAGAGCGATTAAAACACGGGTATAGCGTAAGGGTAATGGCCATTACGAGAATCAAGGTCGAACAGAATGCCGTGCGCAGAGGGGAGGCGTTATAAAGGAAGAGTCTTAAACAGAAGAACAATGACGGCCGAAAATAACAGGATGGATCTGCGATAACTCTCAGTTCGGTCAGAATACCTGGTACAAAATTTCCCATTCCTTCCAATACATTTCCGAGTTTTGGAACCTCAACACATTACTTCACTGTATTGAATAGAACTTTTAATTTTCTGTACGCGGATCTTTCCTATCGCCGACCAGAAAAACACAAAAAGGAAGTGTGTGAAATTACTAATTCTTAATCATCGGTATTGTTATCGCCAACCTTTTTATGATATAAATATATATCAACAAATTATGAAATAATTAAAAGAGATACATTGAATTGAATGTACCTTATTTTACGTGGCGAGACTCAGGCCTGCTCTTCCATCTGACCACGCAAATTTCGCTACGCTCCTTTCACCAACCGTGGGACAAAGACGGTGGGGCGACGAAACAGGCGATTTGAATTTAGCTCAGAGGCGTCATTTAGGCTTGAGGATCTTTTACAGGCAGTACATCTACTAACATGGGACAGCCGGCTTCAGTTCCCCTCCGAAGGAAAGCGTACGAAGGATTTTTTCGTCCTTAAAAATCCACGGCTTCGATCGGGTTCGAACCCGCAAACTTATAGTAAACGTATAACAGTCCGATACGCTTACCGTTACACCTTCGCCACCAACAAAAACCATCGCTACCGACACCTACATTTGTATATTGATTGTGAGATTCCAAAGACCCCAGGTTGACCTGTTGGCTGTAGTCCACCGGATGCAAATGCTCTTTCCGAACTGCAAAAAATATTCGGTAGGACTTACTCCTTTGTGCCGTCTCCGCCGCAAAGTGGAGCAACGGGCGGCTGGGGGGGGGGAGGAGGCGGCGGTGGGCGGCGCCACGTTTATTTATGGGGGCGGCGGCGAGCGCCTCCCGCCGATGGAGCCGATAGGTCGCGTGATTTACCGCGCCGCTCCCGGCCGCACGCCGCCGCGCCGCTGCAGATCCACCGCACCGCCCCCGCACTCTCCACTCCCACCTCCAGCACAGCGCCCGACTAGGCCTCCGCCTACAAATACTCGCTCGCCGCCTACAAATACTCGCCCTCCGCCTACAAATACTCGGTCGCCGCCTACAAATACTCGGTCGCCGCCTCCAAATACTCGCTGTCCGCCTCCAAATACTTTTCAATCTTTTCCACATCTTCCACCGCCTCTTGTCTTCACCTCCATCTCTGGGTTTGCTAGCTCCGCCTTCCACCTCCTAGGTCTTCGCCTTCGCTTTCTGTTAGATCCTGCCTTAACGCCTCCCCCACTTCCCCCACATGGTCCAATCGAACAATTGTTGCTGACATTCTTTCCTCCACTGCCACCATATTTGTTTTCCTTCGAACATTATTCTCCTTCTTAGTCCCCAACATCATCTTCGATTCACCTCACATAACTTCGTCCCAGTTTGCATTTGTCCATTCAACCCTCCCTTGGTGCCTGCTTCCGCCTTCGTCTCTGCTTCGGACGATAATGTCGATAATGTGAATATTATTGTTCCCATTTTCACCTTTGTCCGTAGTACGTTTTCTGGATTAATCTCCCCAATCAACACCTTGGTTCCAGCATTTGTCTCTACCTGGATCACCATGGGCACCGCTCAACACCATCTCTGCGTTTACCATTGCATTCGCTTCCATTTTCATCGCTGTATCCGCCTCTGCCTTCGCTCTTCCGCTCACCACCTCCTTCGTTCCCATTTCCACCGCCACTACCTCCATTTTTGACTCTCCGACTCCGCCGTGGCTGCTTTTGTTCGCTCGCTGTGGCTGATCGCGAGGACACGACAGTTCCGGCGTTCGACGCAGATAAAGAGCATCGGCGTGGCCATCGAACTGCTCCAACAGGAACATAAATTTCCGCGAAGATTTTTACCTTGAATCGACGGAACTCTCACAAAACTATATCGTAACTCTGATATTGATTCTGAAACTTCGTAATTATTTATTCAGTGTGGGAAATAACCTTCTTACAAGTTCAGGCACGAAAAGGAAGAATAACATGCGGAAATGTGACTATTTTCATGTTATTCTAAAAGTTCACATTTCGTATCCAGTAAGCCTATTGCTGATATTTTTACGCTTCCTGCGTCGATTCTTGGATATATTTTCCCAAATCCTTTAACACATATATGCATTTTTGTATGTACGCATACGAATGAAAGAACAGATTTAGGACAAACTTCCCAATCGGTCCAACTACGAAATATTTGACAAAGGTCGAATCGTTTTATATTCTTGGAGGATTTTCATTTCTCCTCGCCTCAGTTACGTAAGAAAAAATATTCTGTCATAAATAATTGTGTACTTACCCATGTGTCATTCATCCAAAATACGAGTCCACCAAAAGAGATATAAGTTCACTTACCTGAAACAAAACAAAAATGGCAAATAAAAACTTGTCCATAAAATATAATCATATTAATATACAAGTAAATAAACAATTTGGTGATTAATATTCCCATACACTTGAAATATATTTTTGAAGTAATTCGTTCGTAATACGTTCACACACAATGTTTCATTATGTATCCAGCATTTCCATAATCCAAGTGAGACTGAGGAAGATCGGTTTTTGGAGGACGTAAACAATTAGTGTGTATGCTTGTGTCAAAATTATAGAAGAAACTTGCCAAATTTAAATATACCCACAATCACACATTATCCACTCAGTCATCGAGTGACAAATTAGGGATAAACATGGCTTACGCCTCTGGGGGCGACAATAGGAATCGAAATTAATCCACAAGATTGGACACGTTCAAAGTGTGCAGTGGTAACGTGTCAAAAAGTTCCTGCGATCTTTCCCCATATCAGGGGTGGGGCAAAACACGTTTTCGGTGTGCAGAACATTTTTATGGCAGGGCGTACCGTTCATTGTCGCATATCGACCCCCAAAATTTGCACGTCATGTTGTAAATGTGTAAAAAACAGGGAGTTTTTGGCGCTTCATCTAATCATATTCGTAGGCGGACTGCTTTCACTGTTGTCATCCTGACTTTTTGCCTGATAGTAGCACCTCATTCAATAGGCCGCGAACTACAATTTCACCTTCCCATTTCCTTTCCTTCCCTCCCCACCCTGGATATCAATGGTAGTATCAGTCGATGCGCCTAAACTTCAATCAAATAGACTAAAAAATTGTACATATTCTGTATACTGACCGGGAGCGGTAGCTCAGTGCATCAAATGATGCCACTGCAGCGCCTCTGACCGGGAGGTCCTAGGTTCGAGTCCTGACGGCGGCAGGATTTTCGACACTAGCTCTTCAGCTAGGTCGAATTCAGCTGCTGTCTGGAGGAGAATTCTAGCGGCCGGCTGCTCTGATCGGTAGTTTTCCGTGGTTTCTCCGATGAACACCAGGTGAATGCCAGAGCAGTACCCTACCATACGGGCCACCGACCGCGCGCGATCTTTCCTTCCTCTTCCTTGTCCTATCCTCTCCCGCTTACACACATACACTTACACTAACATGCACTACACTATCACATATTCCGGACGACCGGTCGGGAGCTTAGAGCTTGTCCCGGCTGGGGCGGTGTCCCGCTGGTGGGAGAGTCCTGGTTAGGGGGAAACCCCACTAGCCGACGGTAGGTCGACGCCGGATTTTGCCATCCAGCGGGGGAAGACCACCGTCATCTCCCGAGAAAAAAACATGCACTACACTAACGGGACTAATGACCAAAGCAGTTGACGCGCCCGGAAACACGAAAAAACCAAACCAAACCAATCTTTGTACTGATGGAAGAAGAAGGGAATGAATTTTCCTTTCCCAGGAATGCAGCGTTCCCGGGTGTTTCGGGGCAGCGTGTTCATCGGCACGGAAGAGCAGAGCGCTGCCTCCACGCCGCCCGCCGCACCGCCCGACTAATATCGCCCTTTCATCCTCCTACGAGGGCTGCGACAGCCTGGCACGAGGGAATCTCCGCACATAAATCTTGGCGATGGCCGCGAGGCAGCGCGGGGGGCGGGGGCGGGGGGGAGGCCCTCGAGCGCCGCGGCGCGGCGTGGCAGCTGCGGCGGCGAAGCGGAGCGGCGCGGCGCGGAGTGGAGTGGAGCGAGGAGACGGAGAAGGCTGTGGTGGATGTGGAGGAGGAAGTGGCGGTGCGGAAGGCTGGAAGTGTGGACTGGAGGCGACAAGCGGGTGCATGGATATGGAGGATGGTGGAAGTAGCAGAGGAAATGCTGGTGAGGGAACCGTGAGATGGGGAATGGAAAGGAGAGGAGGAGGGAGACGAAGGCGGCTATGGTGGATGTGGAGGAGGAAGTGGTGTGGGAGGCGGGAAGTGTGGAGGCTTTCTTGCGGGTGCGTGAATCTGGTGGATGGTGGAAGTAGCAGAGGAAATGCTGATGAGGGAACCGTGATATGGGGGATGCAAAGGAGAGGAGGAGGGGGACGAAGGTGGCTGTGGTGGATGTGGAGGAGGAAGCGTTTGTGCGGGAGGTGGGAAGGGTGGACTGGAGGAGAAAAGTGGAAGCTCAGATAGAGAAAGTAGTGATTGTGGAAGGGGGAATGCTGGTGAGAAAACAAAAGGATGTGGACCAGAAAGGAGGGGAGCGAGGGAAGGAGAGCGTGTGTGGTGGTTGTGGACAGGAAATGTGGGGGCTGGGAACGAGAGAGGTTTGGAATGGAGAGAAGTGGCTTGGGGAATGACGAGTGTGAGAGAGGAATGTGTAGAAAACGCGAGAGCTGAAGACGATGGTACGAAGGGCGTTATAACGGATGAAAAACGTCCCGTTTTTAACCTGAACTCTCTTCTCTCTTCAGGCGGAGACGATTTTGCTAATTACTCAAAACACAACTTACTTCATTTTTTACGTACATTCAATATTAAACAAAGTAAAATTAAATTATTCTCCTTTGCATAGAAGTGAATGAAAGGAGGCGTTGCTGAATTATTTCGTCACAGTTTTTGCACATTCATAGAGTGACTCGTCAGAAATTTTACTGAAATATTCAGCTAAGGTTCAGCCGACTCAATTATTTAAGATGAGATGAAACAATCATTTAATTAGTTCATCAAAATATTGCAAATTTATGAATTGAAAGGAGTATTTCGCTAAAAGCTGGAAGTTTGCACATGTAAACTGTTTCATTCGAGATCGCACTATCAATATCCTTTTCTTGTCTTCATCTGCAAGCATCGTACAACAAAGTCTTAATAAATCGAAGAAATCTCCAATACTGGAGATAAGCAGCAGACGTGTAATTAACAAAGAAATTCCACACATCCTGACAAAACAGACGCGTACTGATATATCTGTGTGAAAACATACGAAACCCTTGCCGGAAGAGTTCGTTTTGACATGGCGAATACTCGATTCCCTCTTTCGATTCTAATCATCTGAAATTGCTATCACAATAGTGCGGACGCATAAAATAATTCAGGCAGGTGGTAATTGGAAACAAAAGCTGGTAGTGGTGGCGGTGTGTAGACGAATTCGCTGAGTTAGAGCTACCGGATGACGCAAAGCGTTGAAAAGATAAGGAATGGAGTCGGGTTGTTTGGCCGAGACTGCTTGATAAGTGGGTAGGTCACGTTTCGACAAGAGTTATCGTGATTATATCGGTTCCAGGTGGAGGGAGTGACGTTTACTACGTGGTTGTTGCGACAACAGATGGCGGAACTTGGGCACTGACGAGACGGTGTCTGCAGGTGGTGAAAACTGTGGTGATAGCCAGTGACTTGTGGCGGCTGGAAGAGGTAGTTGGAGGAAGATGTAACCTGATGGTGATTGCATCTAAGTGGCTGATGGAAACTATTGTTGATTATTGGTGCTATTAGAAGCTGTTGGTGGCTGGTGGAGCCAGTTGCTGGGTAGTCGAGACAGTTGGTGTCTAAGGGGGCTACTGGTGACTAAGGATCGTATTTATAAGCCTGTCAGGGGCCTGCCAAGCCTAGCAGGCTGCCAGTGTTCGGTTTTGCGATTTATGAACGACCCCCAGCCAATTGCAGTCGCCCCTTGTCCTCCCAGCAAACCCCCAGATGGCAGGCCCCTAGGAGCTATGCTGGCAGAGCTTCATACATATGACCCTAATAGTGGCTGGGCGCTGGCTGTTGTTATTGGTGACTGGTGAAGGATAGTGCAGGCGAGTGGTGGCTGACTGGTGTCCTGGAAAACGGTCACTAGGCGCAAGTGCAGAAGTAGGGTTAACGGCGGATCCAGTACGTCGCAATGCTGAATTGACTGATTGACTTTTTCGTGTTTCCGGGCGCGTCAACTGCTTTGGCCGTTAGTCCCGTTAGTGTAGTGCTTGTTTATTCTCGGGAGATGACGGTGATCTTCCCTCGCTGGATGGCGAGATCCGGCGCTGACCTACCGTCGGCTAGTGGGGTTTCCCCCTAACCAGGACTCTCCCACCGGCGGGGCACTGCCCCAGCCGGGACAAGCTCTAAGCTCCCGACCGGTCTCCCGGAATATGTGGTAGTGTAGTGCATGTTAGTGTAAGTGTGTGTGTGTAAGTAGGAGTGAGGATAGGACAAGGAAGAGGAAGGACAGATCGCGCGCGGTCCGTGGCCCGTTTGGTAGGGTACTGCTCCGGCATTCGCCTTGTGTTGATCGGAGAAACCACGGAATACTACCGATCAGAGCAGCCGGCCGCTAGAATTCTCCTCCAGACAGCGACTGAATTCGACCTAGCTGAAAAGCTAGTGTCGAAAATCCTGCCGCCGTGGGGAGTGGGAACCTAGGACCTCCCGGTCAGAGGCGCTGCAGTGACATTAGTCGAAGCACTGAGCTACCGCTTCCGGTCGCAATGCTGAACCTTCGCGGTTTCGAGCCAACGGACGCCAGCAGCGTTTGTGCCTCCCAACGCGAACGTGTGGCCTCCCAACGCGAACGCGAACGCGTGGCCTCCCAACGCGAACGCGAACGCGTGGCCTCCCAACGCGAACGCGTGGACGGCGGGCGTCGCTGGGCGTCGGAGCGTGGGAACGCGGCGCGGCAGCCCGAGATTCGGCTGCGGCCGCGGAGACAAAGCCTCCCCGCAGCCCTCTTCCGTCCTCGCACCCTTCGGGCCCGCACGAGCACAATTAAGCGCGCAGTGGAGCGCGCAATGCGATCAGGCCTGCCACCACAACAGCCACATCACCCGTACAATTCCTGCCTGTATTGTTCCTACAGCCGAACCATGGTTATTGAATGAATCTGACTGACCCAGAAGTACGATCTGGATTTTCGTAGGGTGGAAAGTCTTCACAGGGCCAAGTCAGTAACGAAGGGCGGAAAATACTCCGTGTCGTTGTGGCATGTAAAAGATTCGGCTGGACATGTGGAAAAATTAAATATTCTGATGATTTCTAGCCTAATGAAATCCTATATTTTCTTTTCATATTTATACGAAGGTAATTATTTTTATTGGAATTCGAATCACTCAAAAATATTTTAGCCTGAAATCAAGATTTATGAACTAATCACTTACACACTAATCCCCACAGATGGCTAGGAATTAATTCCAAGAACACCACTCTGTGAGATTTGAAGTGTTTTTACGATAACGTTAAAAAAATATAAAGAAATAAGCAACACGATTCGGTAACCTCACATTTTCGGTTATATCCCATTTGAATGCACCATGAGAACGTTCGTATAGACCGATGTCAGACGGTGGTTACCTTTCTATTCCGTAAGTACGATACTCAAAGGGTTGATTTTCCACGCCTATCAGCCTACGCATGACCAGCTCGTTCTCCCCGTCCACAAGTGCGCACGGTCCAATTACGCGCCAACAGCTCGGTTTAGTATCGCTAACCGCCGTTCCCACAAGCGGGGCAGGACAAACAGCCCGCAGCGGGCGTCCCACTCAAGCGCCGCGGGACGGCAGCGACGTGGGACAGCGCGCGGCGCGGCGGGACGCCCGGCCGGGACAAAGCGTCAATCACGCGCTGAAACAGGGCACCGCGAAAGGGCACTCTGCGCCCACCGCGCCCGCCGCGCCCCGCTGCCCGGAAATCGACACCCGCGGACCACACGGGGGACGGTATGGGGGGGCGAGGGGCCCCACTCGGCCCCTGGCCGTGCTCGGCGGGTGGTCCCCCGGCCAGGGGAGTGCCAGAGTAGCGCACGCGGGGGCTTCCGATTCCGCAAAACAATCTAGGACTAAATATTTTATCGGTTACATGTGTTTTTAACCCCTGTTAACACGCAACCCTGTAGGCTTGTTAAGTGCACTTGTACTTACCTGTATCTTTAGAAATTTAACATCCTTAGCAACGTAAACCATCGATTCATCAGTCAAGTGTTTGTTAAAAAAAACATGGCGATGTACAAAACAAATCAGATTCAGTCAATTCAGAAGTAATTCACATTGGTTTGGCTAACAATTATTCTTCATTGTAATATTATTAATAGTACAATTAGAAAAATGAATATTAGGTAAATTAACCTCATTTTCCTGACATTCCACTGAATGAAACTACTCCGGTAATCGTATTTGCTGAAGATGCGAAGGTATCGTCACTAGAAGACAACGTTCCAATTTCCTAATCGAACGTCGTTTCTTTAGACATCTTTAGGTTCAGGAGAATTATTTGAATCCATCTTTCTCGAACCACGGTGCGCGAACATTGTCTACATTGATATATCGCAAGCAAACCCCACAATATCGTACTAATGTGCCACATTCCTAGGTATATTAATACCATATTTTTATTAATAGTTTATTATGAATAGAGTTAGGACCCTGGAAAGGATACAGCATCCTGACATTATTAGATAAGTCGAAAATGAAGTTTGTGAAATTGAATATTGATTCGTATATAATTGTCACTATCCAAGCAGAATATTTACAATGATATGGGAACTAAGGGTATATTTGTTGATAATAACATAATTCAAAATTTTAATTTTTACTTTCAAGGAAGATCCGATTTAAATATACTTCTTTGAAATAATATCGATACAAAACAGTAAGACATAATCTGAAAAAAAAAACCTCTTTCAAATGATTAGTATGAATGTATTGAGGCGACAAATATGAATATTAAAAGCAAATACTCAGCAAGAATTAAAAATATTCCAAATAAGACCTTCCAGAAACGTAATCAATTCAAGGAGGAATAAAATGACGAAGTAGGAAAGCTTCTCGAAAAAAGTCGACATTCAGGGGAATATTGAAGCAACGAATTCCATTTTCTATCCGTCCTAATTAAATGTAATATTACAAGTACTTGTTTTTTCAAGGTAAAGAAGCCAGGAACAGCGTGTTTTGCAGTCAGCCGTATAATTTTTTGGAGGTAGAAGCAAAATTTTCGAAATCCATCCATGGATTTACTGCATTGTTCTAAGAAGGCAGGGATTAAATAGTGCCCCGCCCCCCAAAAACGCACCGCCTCCCAGGTCCGTCGCCAACTTGGCCGCACAAAGGCGCGCCAACAACAACGCCCTCTTTACCGGCGCTCTAAGTGAATAACGCGCTCGCGGCCGCGGCATCCCGCCGCGACGATTGTTCAGCTTCTTGAAGCCCCCGCCCCCGCCCCCTCCCCGCGCAACCCTTTGAGCGCGCGACGCGAGTGGGACTATAAAGCGATCCCGGAGCGGGCAGGGGAGGGGGCGGACGGGAAAAAGTCGTCCGCTTTTCTTACGCGCGCGGCCCACCAGGGCGGACGTGCGAGCGAGATCGCTATCCGCTTACACACTCACACACACACACGCACGCACACGCACGCACACATACACATACAAACGCACGCATATACACGCATACGCACGGCACACACACGCGCACACATGCACGCATACACACACGCGCGCGCTTGCGCACACACACAAGCCTTGGCTCATATGTGGAGGCAATCAAGACAGGGTGGAAGACGAACATTTTTAGGAAGAGCAAAACATTAAACTCGGCTTGTACAAAGCACCAGAATGGTCGTTCGTCTCAACCATAGAACTGAGTATTCCAAGCAATGCAATTCAGTAATCGCTTGAAGTAAACGTTTAGAAGTCTCTTGATACCAGGTATGCGAGGTACAAGCAAATATCAACGCTTTAATACATGGAATTTTATATACATGAGACCTGAAAATTCTTTTTCCAGAAACATCCCAGATTACAGTCACAAACACACACAAATATATACCCATCCACGATATAAATCGCACCACACATCCATATTATATATATATATATATATATATATATATATATATATATATATATATAATAGTATATACATAGAGGGCTCGATTTCCGTCGTAACGCGACGGAACGTCGTTTCTGTACCTTTGGTATAATTATTAAATTATAAATTATAAATTAATAATTAATTTGCGGCATGTTCAGGAACCTAAAATTTTATAAATCAAGCATTTTATATACACACACATACTCGCACATACAAGCTCACACACACGAACATATCCGCAGAATACCCGAGCACAAACAGAGAAGAACATACTGGCGCACATGAACACACACGTCCACATCCAGCCATCCGTACAGAACAATCTGCGGCGCGCCCGGCATACCGCAGGGTCCTCCGGCGACCACCGCGCCCGTCGGCGGGCATTCTGCGCGGCCGCTCTCGCCGAGTCCCCACAGTCCCGTCCCCGCCCCGCCCCGCCCCGCCCCGTCCATTCCTGCGCTCTTGTCGGACACAGCGGCAGAAATCCGGGCAATTCCGCGTACGCCGCGCCGCGCCGCGAACGGGCAGGTGCAGCCGCGCGGTTGTCAGGGCGACGCGCGACACGGCAATCGTCGCCATTGCCGTCATCGCCGTCCCGCCCGCTCCGGCGGAGACGTCGCCACGGCGGAGACGTCCACTCGCGTTCGCACCGTCACGTCGCGATTGTGCGTCGCACACGCGAACTCGCGGCGCTCGTCAAGGCCTTGGAAACAGCGGGTTGGACATGCGGGGCGGAGTTGAACACCGGTAAGGAGATTGTGAACAAATTAAACATTATTTAATAAGATATTCTTCCACCGGGAAGTAATGCTGTCGGTTTAATGATGTAGATTCACGGCACACAAAGGTTCTCAGTATAACCGCATCTCGGTAAATTTTAGTATTTGTTACCACTGTCAGAACACTTCGAAACACCTGACTGGAATAAAGGCAGGAAATGAAGTCAGATTCAGTTTTCTTAAATTTAACTAAACCATGTTGTAATGACTAAATCGGCTAACCTGACAATGACTAACCGGACGTTTATCAATCCATCTATGTTTTATTGACAACAATGTCGGCTAATTGCACATAGCCTGCCGTGATAAACATGGAGCCCGAAAATCTTGCAACATCTCTTAAACCAGTGGGAACAAGCTATGGTGTTAAGAAGGATAAGAATAAGAAGTGAAAGAAGAATAAGGAGGGGCAAAGGAAAAGAGAGGGAGAAATAAATGAAAATCATCCATGTAAACGTTACAGATCCTTGCGACCATTTGATGATTCTAAATCGCAATATTTGTCATTCCCATCGCCCTAACAGTCTAAACAGCTATGACCGATCGCCGTTACTACAACAGACCCAATTCTATCACTGCCACTGATTTGTCCGGTTCTTCTATATCACTCCTTCGCGATCCACATCTCCACCGCCTTCCTCTCCTCCATCCCGCCCGGTCTCCTCCATCCCGCCCGATCTCCTCCATCCCGCCCGATCTCCTCCATCCCGCCCGATCTCCTCCACCCCGCCCGGTCTCATCCATCCCGCCCGCATCGCCTCGTGGGCCCGGGGCGGGCGTGTCCGCCGCTTCGGATGCGGCGCGCGTGCGTGCGTCCGCGTGCGTGCGCGCGCGCGCTTAGGCGTGCCGGCCTTGGGGGAGGCTGCGTGCGTCCTCGCGGCGTGGTGGCCGCTGCCGCCGTCGGTGCGGGCCCGGGTTCCGATCCCGTCGGCGGCAGCGGCTGAGGCGGCCAAGGCGCTGCTGGAACGCTGCTCCATTACACGGCCGCCGTTATTTCTTCATTCCCGCGAGCGGCGCGCAAAAAGGGACGCACCGCCGCGCCGCGCCGCCGACGAGGCAGGAGCGGGAGCGGAGGGCCGGCGAGCGGAGCGGAGCGACTCCAGTAGCGCAAACGCGCCGACGGCGAAGCGGGCGGGTCGGAACACGTTGCTGCGGTGGGGAAGTGTGTTGAACAGCAGGGACGGGAAGGGGTGTGTAAAGTACGACTCTGTAATTTATTTGTCGCGGAGAAATAAAAGTACGCTTGTTTGCCGTATTTTCCTTTCAGACTACAACTGAAATGTACGAGACGGTCGTATTTGTTTTAGATAGACAGCGTGTAGGTAGAAAATGGTCCCGCGTACAAAACAAATCTGAATTACGGCCTCGAATTCAGACACGTATCTAGGTTCACAACAGGAGGGAAAGAGAGCCTTGGGTTACAGGCGGATGGATCAGAAACGAGCGTTTTCGTTATTGCGAAATGCAGAAAAGCAAAACGGTGGGAGCGACGGGGACGCAGAGAGAATAGTCAGGGATGGGCAGGGGAGAGTCGGCGACGACGAAGCGGCAAGCGGCCTGCAGTGGAGGAGGGGAGGGTCGAATGCGGCGGGAGGGGCAGGGGAGTCGTGGGGAGGGCGTGGCGGTTTGTGGTAAGGCGGTGCGCGTTGCAAGGTGTACGCCAGGGGGTGGCGGGAGGGTTAAATGGGGCAGAGCGAGGGTGCAACGAGAAAACACGACGAGAGAGAGAGAGAGAGAGAGAGAGAGAGAGAGAGAGAGAGAGAGAGAGAGAGAGAGAGAGAGAGAGAGAAAGCGGAGACTGGGGACAGGGGACAAATCGGGGCAGGGCCCGACTAGCATTGGAGGGGACGTGCGATGCTAGGCAAATTGCTAAGTACATAAATAAATGGAAAGCGAGTGCAGGGCGCGAATTTAATGAAACAGCAATACTTAAGTAATTGACACCCGAGAGAAGGGAGTTAAAATAAGTCTTTTCTGAAAATTGCCGTAAAATGTTTTGCACCGATTCAAAGATACGTTACGTTAATCATGGAGGTAGAAATTCGGAGTCTTGCTTTATCAAATTGGCGATTGTTTAGGTAACTTAACCTCACTATCTTTTGAAAAAAAAAAAAATTTTCCCGCTCGACTTGCGTCTTTCAGAGATTATGATGAAACAAGAAAGTCGAACGGTAAGAAATAAATTTCAAAAAGATAGTGGGATTAAGTTACCTAAACAATCGCCAATTTGATAAAACAAGACTCCGAATTTCTACCTCCATGATTAACGTAACGTATCCCCACTGTCTTAACAAGTACAACTTTTGTAATCATCGTCCGTTGGAGTGTTCCACATATCCTTTACCTACAGCTGTACTACGTACGTCAAAAAAGAGAAGCGGACGCGGGACAGCGAGTCGGAGCGGAGGGAACGGTCCGGAGCGGGACGGAACAGCTCGCGTCCATTGTCACAAACACGCCGCCCGCCGCCGCCGCCGCCGGCCGAGAGACGAGGCTGGCAGGGCGAGCAGAGGGACGGCACACAGCTTTGCAGGCGGTGGACGCCGCCGCCGCCCTCGGGCAGTAAATTGCGGCTGCCAGCTACGTGGCACGTCGTGTACATGCATTAGGCTTGAGTTATCGCATTGCTGGCATTGTGCGTTCGGTGCTAGGTCGAATTCAGTCGCTGTCTGGAGGAGAATTCTAGCGGCCGGTTGCTCTGATCGGTAGTTTTCCGTGGCTTCTCCCATCAACACCAGGCGAATGCCGGAGCAGTACCCTAACAAACGGACCACGGACGGCGCGCGATCTGTCCTTCCTCTTCCTTGTCCTATCCTGCCACCTTACACACACACTTACACTAACATGCACTACACTACCACATATTCCGGGAGACCGGTCGGGAGCTTAGAGTTTGTCTCGGCTAGAGCGGTGCCCCGCTGGTGCGAGAGTCCTGGTTAGGGGGAAACCCCACTAGCCGACGGTAGGTCGGCGCCGGATATCGCCATCCAGCGGGGGAAGATCACAGCCATCTCCCGAGAAACAACATGCACTACACTAACGGGACTAATGACCCAAGCAGTTGACGCGCCCGGAAACGAAAAAATCAATCAATCACAGTGCGTTCGGGAAACAGGCCATATTGTGACGTTACATTCACATCTCTGGTTGTGGAAATTCGACAATACAAATAACCTAATATTTTCTGTAGAACGCATTCCAGACATTTGTGTTTTGATCTCTCTCCCTCTCCATCTCGCTCTCACTCTTCCTTACTCTATCTCTTTCACACTCAGCGAAAATGTAAGATAACGAAAGAAAACGAGTTGCTCCAAAAGTGAAGTAGGCCTATTGTGAACGTTGTATTTGATGGGCCATTGTCATTCGAATTTGTTCCAATGACAATTAATAAATAAACCTTGAGAAAAGTTTTTTTGTACTGGATTTATTGTTGCTCGCAATGTCGAAATTTCTTATAAAACAAATTCAAAAGTACCCAGAGAAACTACCATATTTTCCCTTGTAATCTCTTTCAAGTTTCAAAATACGTTGTGAGTTATAAATGAAGCCCTCTTCCCCGTAGTTCATATTCCGTTGTATGCGTTTATAAATATTTCTGTGTTGTACAACAAACTACAGAACACCTCTGCATGTACAGACAATTACTTGGAAGCGTAATATTTCATAAGACTCATTACTATCAAGTACATTCTAGACGGCACCTGGTGAACAACACTACCATCTACCATCTTGTGGATGAAGTCACTTACAAATGCAACGCATGGACTCGCACGCACCCTGCGAAGCAGCATACGCGCTGGCAGTAAAAAACCGTTGTCATCTTTTATGACAGGGATGAATACATAAGAGGAGAAATTAATATAAAATGATCCTTCACGTGGAAGTGAAAATAAGTTTAGAATAATTGCGACAAAAAGTAGGCAAACATTTCTCATAAAACACAAAAATTGGGGAATAAAGACGGCGACCGTACGAAAGAAGACATTAGCACACCACAACAGTTGTAGTAAATAGTCATTTGCAAAGTTGGGACCTGGGAAAGCCCCACATCTACTCGCTTTAAAAGTGTACATTTTGACATAAAAATTTCGTATTCTCCTCAGATCCCAGTAGGAAACACAGCCCCAAAAAACTGATCTTGGAAGGTAGTCTGTCATTCGCCAGAAAAAATGGCATTAAATAGACCGCTGAGTATATTTCAGATAATAAATGATCGCCCACGTACGAGCCTACTTAATGCGTCAAGCGAGTGAGGAATATATTCCCGTCATTCCACGATGTGCCTCGTCCACAAAACCGGATGCCAAGACCAGTCATCACCAGTTACGAGTTGGCAGGGACAACTTCGCGTTCCGTGACGTACGAAGAGATTATAGAGGACGCAGTATATTATATTTATTTATATTCTGTCGAAAAATTGCCAAAATTTTCAGCAAATAAGCATTTGTATTCACATTAAAAAATTTGATAGTTCACCGAAACAGCTTTCATATTAATTGCGATTTTTTCATTCGTTTTGCAGTACAGAAATGAACTCGCAAATACATGAACTCGCTGTGTAATTTGTTAGTAACAAATGTTCTTTACATCTGAAAACCTTTAATCAGTAACATTTAGTAATTTCATAATTTAATTGGCTGAGAATTCCTACTGGATTAACGAATTAGTTTGGTGCATTTCTGTACATGGTTCTTTGCCTTTTGTATAAATCATATAAAATTACTCCTGCCCTATATTATCCCAAATAGTCCTTGCCTTCAGATTTACTCTCTGAAGTTGTTTTATTTTAGAACATAATTTCCAATGGCGGATATAACCTTTACATTTTAAAAATTTAATTAATTTAGTAACAAAACAATCACATAGCACACAATAATAGTGTAGCGATAATGTATTCACAAGCACATACGCAAGATGTATCAAATCCATCAGAGGGAGGTGCTACATTGGCTTATTCGCCAATCAAGCCTCGGACGTCAGAGGCGTCTTCTCCGCCAGCACGTGACGTCAAGCGACGGAGCTGCCGCGTGGCGGCGGCGGCGAAGACGCCGGCGGAGAGGCGAGGCTGACTGCGGGAGCGGAGGGAAGGAGGAGCGATGAGGACGGGGGGACTCTGAGATTGATTGATTGATTGACTGATTTTTTCGTGTTTCGGGGCGCGTCAACTGATTTGGTTATTAGTCCCGTAAGTGTAGTGCATGTTTTTTTCTATCTCGGGAGATGGCGGTGGTCTTCCCCCGCTGGATGGCGAGATCCGGCGCCGACCTACCGTCGGCTAGTGGGATTTCCCTCTAAACAGGACTCTCCCACCATCGGGGCACCGCCCCAGCCGGGACAAGCTCTAAGCTCGCGACCGGTCTCCCGGAATATGTGGTAGTGTAGTGCATGTTAGTGTAAGTGTGTATGTGTGTAAGGGGAGAGGATAGGACAAGGAAGAGGAAGGAAAGATAGCGCGCGGTCCGTGGTCCGTTTGGTAGGGTACTGCTCTGGCATTCGCCTGGTGTTGACCGGAGAAACCACGAAAAACTACCGATCAAAGTAGTCCCCGCTAGAATTCTCCTCCAGACACCGACTGAATTCGACCTAGAAAGGCTAGTGTCGAAAATCGGGCCGCCGTCAGGTCTCGAACCTAGGACCTCCCAGTCAGAGGCGTTGCAGTGACATCAGTTGATGCACTGATCTACCGCTGCCAGTGGGACTCGGAGAACGGTCGCGACGATTGAGTTATTGATCAGCATTTCCAGAAGCATCAACTACTATTGGCATTAGCCCTATAACTGTAGTGCATGTTTTTGTCAGCAGTGGTGGCGGGGATCTCACCCTGCTGGATGGCGAGGTCCGTCATCAATTTACACGTCGGCTTTTGGTGTGTTCCCCATCCACTCAACAGGGCACCGCCCCAGCCGGGACAAGCTCTAAGCTGCCGACGCGGTCTTCCGAAATGTCTGATAGTATAGTAGTAATATAAGTGCAAGTGAGTGTAAGTAAGGGCGAGGACAAGAAAGAAGGAATAGAGGAAAGATCGCCCACGGTCCGCGTCCCGTTTGTTAAGCTACAGCTCCGGTATAGATAGGGTGGTGTAGAGAGATGAAACCACGGAAAACTACCGATTAAAGCAGCTGGCAGCTAGATTTCTCCAAACAGCGTTGGAATTCGACCTGGCGATCTGGGTAGTGTTCCAAATCGTGCCACCGTCGGAAGTCGAATCCTACGCCCTCCGGTCAGAGACACTGCAGTGATTGGTGCCCCGAGTCACCTTGGGCGGTGGTGGTGGCGACGAGCATGTTGGCAAGAACGGCGGGACGGGGAGGACGGGGAGGGCGGCGAGGACAGAGGGAACAGTGGAGGAGGTGGTCTTGGCAGAGACGACGAGGGCGGCGGACGCAGCGAGGAAAGCATGTGTGCACATAGGTGGAATCGGACTTCCTTTTATCCCGGTATGTCGATTTTGTGTCCGCTATAAAAAGTACTGTTTCGCAGTTCAGAATGTTATATCGTACGAGCAAGGCAGTGCAGCTCTTTTCAATGATACCATATTACAGATCAAAGGAGTGCTAGAATGCTAGTGTCACGTGGACGGAAAAGGCAACGGGTGCAAGAGCGACGGAGGTGGCGCGGAAGACCAGGATGACCGACGCCGGAGGCGGAGACAGCGAATGGGACTGCTGCCGCTGGAGCGACCGAGGAAGCAAAGAACCGATGGAAACACGGCATGCAGTAATAACGGAAACGGCAAGGAAAACCCGAGAGTCATGGAAGACAGTAGATGAGAGCAGAGGTGAAGAGAGCGGCTGTGAAGTCGGCGAGAAATCTCAGGAGGGGGAGTTAAGTACGGAGACCAATGCGAGGGAGGATGAGAAGAACGAGAATAGCAGCAGCATGGGGGAAATACCGAGGGCGACAGTTATCTAGCTAGTTTCAAAAATGTTGCCACATTTGCGAGTGGAACCCTAGGACGTCGCGGCCACAGGCACCGAAGCGACATCGCGTGATGCCCTGAGCCACCTTACCCGAAGATGGGGACAAGCAGGACGACAAGACCGGCGGAACGGGGAGGGCGATAAAGGACATTCAGCTGCAACGTCGCCCTATTACTCCCCATTCGGGTGCACGGGATCGGCGGCGGCGGGGGCGGTTCCAACGCGGCGCAGGAGGCCTTGGTCGCGGCCGCCTCCGCATGGCAACGTCCGTCCATCCACCGCCGCCGCCGCCGCCGCCGCCCGCCCGCCTACCCGACCAGTTCAGCGCGCGCATGAAGACGTCAGTCAGCCCGCAGCGCCGCCTGCGCCGACGCGCGATTTGTATCGGCGCACCGCCGCCGCCGCCGCTCCTCCTTTTTCCGCCGCCAGTGGCCGCCAGTGGCGGCGTGGCTCCGCTGCATGCTGCCCCGCCGCGCGATTGAAAGGGAAACCGCCGACGCCGCGAAAAGAGAGCGAACAGGAGAGCCCCCCACCCCCACCCCCCAGGGCGGATGAGAGATGGAAGTCGACGTTTGCAAAACATGGATATGTTCATGCGAATATAGATATATTTAACATCCAGGTTTTGAGATCTGTGATTTTTCTTGTTTGATATTTCATTTTTCATTTGAAAAAAAAAAAAATAATAAAGAAGTATAATATTTTTACATATCGATAATTTAATGGTTCTTCAGATCAGAGTCACCAACAGTGAAAAATAAGTTAGTCCAATTTTTGTTAATAAATGCTGTGTATTATTTTTAAATTATCCAATAACGTTATAAACGTTTGTTGTTGTTCTACAACTATGACTGAATATATTGATGACAAATATATTGACTTCGTTTTGTCAACTAAATCTCAAATGTACTAAAATACTTTTACAAACAGCGATGTTTAAAAAGATCGATGGTTTTGGGCCGATGCATTTTAAACATCGACTTTTTTTGACTTTCGACTTTTATCATTGAAACTACCGCAAGTCGTATTTGACAATATTTTCCAATATTTACGATCAACTATATACTTAAATCCCCTTTGTTTAGATTATTACGTTTCGTGATTTCTCACATCTCCAACATTCTCGTGAACATAGCAAGATGCTATTGTAAAGTGCTTCCAGATGCCAATCTACTGATTCAACACAAAGACACAAATAGTACACATGTTTCAACCCTTAACGTCATGAATACGCGATTATAATTAAGACCTCCAACCATTTGTCTCTCTGTCCAGTCAATCACTTCTCTTCACAATGCCCAGCCCTTATTTGGGTTTCGCAGGGGACGGCGCGAGGGGTCATGGCGGCAAGTTCAAGCGAACACAACCGCGTCCTCTGCGTAGACGCCCCTCGTACACTCTCAGAGCACGTCGCCCTCCTCCTCCGCATGTTGGCAGCAACAATCGTAAAAAATCTCTTTTGGCAGCAAGCGCTGCAAACTCCCACTTCCGCCACCGAATAGGGAGATGCGCGTAGGCCGCGACCTTCGCCATAGGAAGAGGAGGCACATTCACTTCCGGCTGGTTGGTTGATTGTTAGTGATTCCGGGCGCGTCAACTACTATTGTCATTAGTCCTGTGCGTGTAGTGCGTGTTTTTCCTCGGGAGGTGGCGGTGGCCTTCCCCCGCTGGATGGCGAGATTCGGCGCCGACCTACCGTCGGCTAGCGGGATTTTCCCCAACCAGGTATCACCTACGAGCGAGGCACCGCCCTAACCCAGGTCACGCCCTAAGCTCCCGACTGGTCTCCCGGCATGTGTGGTAGTGTAGTACATGTTAGTGTGGGTGTGTGTGCCATGAGTGAGGATAAAGCTAGGAAGAGGAAGGAAAAATCGCGCGCAGTCCGTGGCCCGTTTGTTAGTGTACTGCCCCGGCATTCGCCTGGTGTTGATCGGAGAAACCACGGAAAACTACCGATCACAGTAGCCGGTCGCTAATTCTCCAGACAGCGACTGAATTCGACCTAGCTTACAAGGGCGTGTCAAAAATCCTGCCGGGACTCGAACCGAGGGACCTCCCGGTCAGAGGCGCTGCAGTGACATCAGTTGATGCTCTGAGTCACCTCTTCTGAATTCACTTCCGGAGTTAAGCGTGGGCGCACAACCACAGGTACGTGAGTCAGCTGGAGGGGATGGCCCTCCATTAGATGAAAAAAAAAAAAAAAATAAAGTAATGGAAAGCGTGTGGTACATTTACCACCCCAGTGTCAAAATATAAATTACGGAAACAAATCAATGTTAGCAATGCAATACGGCACGGCCATATTTTTTTTATTAATGTATTGAAATTAACAAGGTGCAAGTGGTAGATTAAAAACGTCAAGATACGACGCAGCTCTTCATGAAGTCAATTATATACCACAAACTTAGAAAAGGTGGTAGCGACGGAAGCGATGGCGACGGTAGTTACAGTAGTTACAGGTAGTTGTGGTAGAAAGTATCGTGTTTATAGGTCTTCAATGGATATGAAATGCAGGCTGGCGGGGAATTTCTCAACTATTCACCAGTTTGGAAGCGTCTTCATAATATCCATGTACTATGCATTTTTGACTTTTTGACCAATGAACGGCAAAGAGATATGTATAATATGTTATCTTTCATAGTCTCAATGTTATTAAACAAATAATTATCATTGTTATGTGTGTTACATGCGTTTTATGTTACACGTGTTCAATAAAAAATGAATTTGGAATTAAAGTACAGGATGTACTTGAAAGTTATTGATGGGAGGTCGCATCCCCCTTTCTGCGACACCGTGCAATCGAGTTGTAAAACGCCCATGGCGAACGTGTCCAGCATGGGTGAGCACTGGGTGCGCACGGCGTCATCCTGTCGGTGGTGAAGCCCGCCTCACCTCATTCCGTGGACCGCGCTGGAGAAAGCGTGTGCTGTGAATCATCATTGGCGATTCGCTCTCCCCACGAAATGTTTCCGTTCCTACCTCGGTTGCTGTGAGCTTCTTCGCTTAAAGGGGCTTGGGGGGAGATTTTGTTTCCTGGATGCAGTCGCACGGTCTCGGATTTAATGATGAAATCACGAGGATGGGTCAGGGCGCGTATATTTTTTCTTTGCAAAATGCAAGATAACCAATATCATCCCATCCATTCTATCTCTTCATGTCCTTGCCCTACACTGTCAGAAATTTCTGCATTACTTTTTATGTAAAAGTACATGAAAGTAATAGTCATGTAGGTAAATCAAATTTAATGTAAGTGTACATTAAATTTAATGTTCGTAAATTAAATTTAATGTACTGTATAATTAAATTTAATGTAAACAAGTTAAGCTAACAGTCGTACATTAAATATACATTGGTTTTAATTTAAGCATTAAACTTAATGTACATGTACATTATTCTCCTTTTAATGGACAAGGTACATTAAAATTCACATACAATCGTACATTAAATCTACATTAAATGTAATTTCTGACAGTGTATCTTTTGATTTTCTTCATCTTATATGCCATTTCACTGACACTACAGTATTTTCATTTCCTCACCTTTGTTCACCTTTCCTCTTAAGCCTTTTACAATCACATGAAATTAGTAAAAAATCTGTCAAATCTTTTCCTTATTCTTGAAAACCCACATTACCGGAAATGAACTGTGAAGATGACGGTGGCTGACTTGGCAAGAAATAGAATTTTCATTAACTCTCAGTTACATTTTACTTTATGAATAGACTTTATGACTGACAAATCAAATGATTGCTCCAATTATCAAACGTTCATCTCTTACCTATATAGTCGTATTTGTAAAGTTCACACAGGGTTTTTTTCATGATGAGGAAAGTCGTCTCGTTTCTGAAGCAACTAAAAGCCACGTGGATAAATCCTTCAGAAAGGTTAAAGAAACTTGGGATCATGTTAACTTGACTCATTGCTTTCGGTCACCTTCCAACGGAAATTCCTTCGTGATGCACTACTATTCAGACTATCACGATCCGACTCTCCTTACCACGTCTCATTACAATCCTTAACAAGTCCATCTACCACGTTCCTTCTACGTCGTTCATTAAGGGCAAGTAACTCGTTGAAACATGCACGTTCGTCTTTTGCTCTTTAACGCACGGCTACCAACTTCATTAGCGGATGCAAGCCACTATGCATCCGCTAATATATCGTAATAATGTGCGACCAAGCGACGTTATGTACGTGCTATAAAAGCAACGATGGACGTGATAGACGCAGGTAGTCAGTCCGCATCAGTACCTCGTCGCAGAAATGAAGATGCCTTTAGGACGAAAGTTCCCTTTTATCAACTGTCGATGGGTTGTGCATTACTGTGCTGAACGTGTTCATACTTTTTAACGTCCACATGTAATTTTTCAATAATAATATACACACCGATTTCATTTGCCATAATAAGTTCTGATGAACCAGCTACACGCATTTGAATGTAGCAAGCAGTAGGATTGTATAGAACGTTAAACGGTAAAGAAATGATAGTCAAATTCCATTTATGTGACCTTGTATTTAGAATCTAAACATTTTAATGAAGCATATTTATATCTGATAAGGGATAAGAATTGTTACTCATGTTTCTAGTATGTACATTAAAGAGTCATACTGCCATGAGACATACATTTGACTTTGAAGCTGAAAAATACACAACCCGCTCAGCACAACCCTTCATTCAAAATAGTAAGTTTTTATTATCTAGGCAGAAGACAAATTATTACTTTATTCTTGACTCTTTTTGATTTACAGAACTATCTCCCAAATATTAAATTAGTTGTATCTCCAAACTGGATTACTTTTCCTCTCTCTAGCCGCTTGAAATGCTCGATGAAGTTAACATAATGCGTGTTTATGAGTTTCAGAATCTCAGTTTCAATTTCGTTCTATTTTTAAATACGTTTTAATACCCCTTCACGACAACAGAACCAGAAACGAAAATAAAATAAAGAATAAAAACCACGCGATTAAAGCGACGAAAAAAAACAAAACAAAACGAATCTACGAACTCTGCCTGAAGGACACGAACGAGCTATTACCGACAAAGCGACGGGCAGCGAGGAGACCTTATTCGAAATGACGCCGCACGCGGAGAAAACCCGGTTTTTCCAGAAAATTGACGGCGCGGCCTGGCGATGCGTCCGGCGTCTGCGCGACAAACGGCGCGCGCGCCGCGGCGTCGCCTCACGGCCGCCCGGCTCGGCCGCAGCACGGCGCGCGGATCTGTTCCACCTCAATGGGCAATGCCGTGTAAGGAGAGCAGGCACCGGCGGCGGTGGCGGTGGCGGTGGCGGTGGCGGTGACGGTGACGGTGACGGTGGCGGTGACGGTGGCGGTGACGGTGGCGGTGTCGGTGACGGTGTCGGTGGCGGTGGCGGTGACGGTGGCGGTGGCGGTGGCGGTGACGGTGGCGGTGACGGTGACGGTGGCGGTGACGGTGGCGGTGCGTGGCGGTGGAGGTGACGGTGGAGGCGACGGTGGAGGCGGTGACGGTGGACGGCGGCGGGGACGGTGGCGGGGACGGTGGCGGTGGTGGTGATGGTGGTGGTGACGGTAGCTTAAAAAGTAGGAAAGGAGCGGCGAGGATGGATTGGAGTAGAGGCTGAAGCAAAAGTTTTCGGAAAATTCGCTGTTTGTAAAAGAGACGGTATAGATATAATTGCGATAGATAGCAAGATTATCACGGTGGCGTACGTAATAATAAAAACAAAAATGAATAATTATAATTATAATTTACGTAACAGCCAACGTTTAGTCAGATGAGTTACAATACCATGAAAGTTTTACAAACACGACAAACAGCAGCACATAAACGTATTTATTATACACGAGGGTGATGATAGGCCAAGTGAATCTGGCAACAGCTTGCATCGAAGAAAAGGGAGTGAGGCAAGTAACGAGATCTGATAGGAGGTTGTGGGGGTGGTAGTGACTGGAATACGTGATGATTGGCGATGGCTGGGAGACGGCGAAGCGGGTGCCGATGAGGTCGTTGGAAATGTGGGGAGGCGAAGGTTGACGAGCTGTTAAATGCCAAATGGTATACGCTCACCAGTTATAAAAGGAGGAAGAAAAGAAAGTGGCAATAATAGTGGGAGGAAACGGTGATGGCAATATGACAAAGTAGCAATAATAGAAAGTAGTTGCATGAGGCAGGCAACGTCGATTGTTAAGACGTGGACTGCTAGAGGAAACGGGTGGCCAGCGGCTGGCAGGGGGTGGTGGGTGGGGGTGAGGGGTGAGGGTGGGTGTCTTGTGTGCGGGGAGTGGAGGACGGGGGAGGGGGCGGCCAGCGGCACCTTTTCTCGCTCTGCCGGATAACGGCCGCGAGTTGTAGCCGGTCGGTCGGTGTAAACCAAGGAAGGAACAAGACTTACAACGAGCCGCTTTCCTGAAGAAAGGCCCTCTTGGCGAGCCGCCTGATAGAACGTAATGGAAACCCCAGTCTCACGCCCAGGCTACAAACGGCGATCGAGCCAACGCTGCTTTTAACTGCGTTGCCAATTACGACGTTACGTGTCATCCGAGTTTACTTCAACCTCAGATTTGTGCGGCGCATTTGTTTGGACGAGTTTATCATTGATACTGTAATCTGAAGCATGCGTTGCTGGCAAAAAACAAATGCCTTACTTAGAGGGGAATAAAGCAAAGCTCCAAAGAAAAGATATACATACGACACTTTAAAAAGAAATGCATAGATTTTTATCCACTAACAAAAACGTTTGATTGTTTTGTATTTGTTTTAATTTGTTTTCTCGTTGTGGTTTTTTTACATAATTTACTTGTAATCACCAGTATTAAGTAAGATGCTACTAGAAAATATAATAAATGAAGTATTGAAAGATGTTCCTTGTTTCTCCTTCAATTACAGTTCGACAATTGGACTGGTATGAATATGCAGAATATCATTACATCATTTTGAGGAAGGGTGTATTCCTTGTTTCCTTCTTGGGATTAAGTTTAATATCCGATCTTAAGGATGGGAATGGGGGATTCGATGGCGTAGGAATGATGGCGCATGGATCCTAGCCAGCTGTTTTGTGGCGTATGTGGAGAAGTATTCCACTATTCCTTCACATACGCTATTAGACGCTCGAACCTTTCAAATAAGTAAATAGTAAATGTCTCTTTTACGTAGCACTCGGAACTCCTAAGACCTCGTAGTTGTTGACTTGCACCGCCATAAGCTTGATATTTGAAAGTAATATTAGTTGAACCCTAGCGATCATATCGCATAAAAAAGAGCTGAAGAACTTTTAAAAAAATTCTACATATTCACTTTTTGGAAAATAGAAAACCCCAAATATATTGTTTCATGTCTTTCAGTATTTATTAATGAAATTAGCGAGGTTTACAAATTGTGAAATAAGATAATCGCCATTCACAGTTTAGAGTTATAGAGGTTTCTGAAAATGTGATTGAAATGATTTATATTTACCAAAAATTCTACCAGTATTTTGAAATTAATTATTTAAAGCAAAGATATTCAGCTGAGCACCTTCACTTAAAAATATAATGCATCACTTATAATAATCGAGTTTTCTTGTTGTGAAGGGACACATTCAGACGATCGCTGGACATTATATAATCTCACTCTGTGTTTAAAAACACTTTTGGAACTTACAAACCTTGCTATTTTCGCTTCACGAACTAACCTCATACTTATGTTTCCTCGTGCTAAAAGACGAAATATCGAATGCTTTCAAAAGATCAATTAAAATTTGCACAATAAAATATTTAACAAAAGATGTCATAAGTGGTTATTCTATTATTTAAGATATTATTGAAATCTAGTTTTTATGCTATAAAAGCAGTTAATGAGAGCAAGTAATAACACAACTATGGCCCACTACTTTTCATTTAAACAAACAAAAATCACGAAATTTGGTTAAATACGAAGCTCAAACTTCTTTCTAAACGAAATCCTTGCTGTTTAATACAAAAGTTTTCAATACGACGATACTCAACTTCTTTTTAAAGTGTATTACTAACCGACTGCAATTTGTGAGTGGCATGATCAGCGAACGTAGAGTTTACTTATACAGCTTCCAGCATTCACTTTTAAAAATATGTTTTCTTACTATTTAGTAAACCATGACAAACGTTTTTTTAAACAAAAGTAGACAGATGATAGCTGGTATTTCATTTTTAATTAATTGATTAACTAATTTTAATTTATTTGATTGAACAGGACTTTTCCTATTTTTCAGAAACACTGAATTTGTGCGGAAGAAGTTTTCATATTTACATTATCTTTGAGATCTACGATGATCTGTGGCGAAGTGCGAACGGATCGTTCACCTGTGAAAACGTTGCTTCCAGCACAGCGATTCCGTCCGGGAGGCATAGAACGATTTTCCTAAGGACGAGCCAAAGTGACAGTTCGCGAAAACAAGTGAACATCACATGTATTTCAGAGAAGTATCCCTCCGCCGCGACAGCTGTTCAGCCACGCCCCTTCGTAAAGGGCTAATGGCTCCTGTGATAACATCCCTATGAAGAAGTCTAAGAGTTTCACTGATGTATATGCACGTCCGCGAGTCCGGGAAATATTTAAATTTAATTACGTATGTGGAAAATCTCTTAACATGCTCTCACAACCAGTAAAAGAAAACTACCACGAATGTAAACAGAAATCTCTTCAGTTATGTTGCCAGCAGTAGCTGTCACTTTGCCTCATCCTTCGGAAAATCGCTCTGTAGATCGCGTCCTCTCGGAACCCGGAGAACCGAGCTCTGTGGCGCAGCGATGCATTCCACCAACGCGTGATTCACGCCCTCGGCGCGTCCTCACGGGAGGACCTCGAGGGCGCTTTGTGGGCAGCTTATCCTCACCGCGCTCGCGCCCCGGCCCGGCCCGTCCCCGTAATTCCCCGATTCATCACGTGAGAGCGCATTTCTCACGTTTTGTACCGCTGACGCAGCCTTGCGACAGTCGTCCCTACCCTCACCTCACAGCGCTCCTCCCACCCCTCGCCACCCCGCCCGCACGCACTGTGCGTCGAAGCGGTAGTCACAGCGCGCAAAATGCTGTCATTTTCAAGATGCATTTTATTCGGCAAAACATTTTAACAGAAGAAATAAAAGAGGTCACTGATTGATTGATTTTTTCGTGTTTCCGGGCGCGTCAACTGCTTTGGTCATTACTCCCGTTAGTGTAGTGCATGTTTTTTTCTCGGGAGATGGCGGTGATCTTCCCCTGCTGGATGGCGAGATCCGGCGCCGATCTACGATCGGCTAGTGGGGTTTCCCCCTAACCAGGACTCTCCCACCAGCGGGGCACCGCCCCAGCCGGGACAAGCTCTAAGCTGCCAACCGGTCTCCCGGAATATGTGGTAGTGTAGTGCATGTTAGTGGAAGTGTGTGTGTAAGGGGAGAGGATAGAACAAGGAAGTGGAAGGAAAGATCGCGCGCGGTCCGTGGTCCGTTTGGTAGGGCACTACGCGGGCATTCGTTTGGCGTTGATCGGAGAAACCACGGAAAACTACCGATCAGAGCAGCCGGCCGCTAGAATTCTCATCCAGACAGCGACTGAATTCGACTTAGCTGAAAAAGGTAATGTCGAAAATCCTGCCGCAGTCCGGACTCGAACCTAGGACCTCCCGGTCAGGTCATCTTCGTCAACATATTATACACATACAACATAATATGTTGACGAAGATGACCTTTCATTTCCTCTCATAAGAACGTCAGCAACACCACATCAGAATTCCCACAAAACATTTTAAATTTGTCGTGAAATCTTCTCGAACATCATGCTGATCCGGGAATGCAGGCGATTATAAATAACTAATTCAAGTACACAGGATTGATACTTGATGCTCCATAGTAGCAACGAAAATATGAGTGATGTACATTATTTTATGTGATACGTGGTTTACCACGACATGTTTAACATGTGTTTAACATGTTTAACTTCCCTTTTAATGGTAAGAGATGTATTATACGTTTCCCTACATATATTTGGGCTATGTATAAAATATACATTTTATTTAGTATTAATTATAACCCTGACATTTTATATCAATGAGCTGCAAATGTCAACATCTGAACATACCATTTTAAGTCGAAATTTGGCGCCTTCTTTTTATTTCATTCCATATTCCTGATATGCTTGCGATATTTCGGACCAGAGTGCTTTCTTACCGCTATCAGCTTCCTTCGTTGCCGCCCTTGCCCCACTATCCCCTTCCGCCCCAGCCCCGCCACCGCTTCCGGCAGCCTCCCCCCCACGCCGCTATCACCGCTCACGCCCGCCTCACCCTCCGCTCAGCCCCATCGCCCCCACCTCGCCCCGCCCCGCTGCTCCACCTCGCCCCCGCCCCGCCCGCTGCGTACTTCACCGCTCAGCCCCGCCCCCACGCCCGCCTCGGCCCGCCCCGCCCTGCACCCCGCCCCGCCCCGCTAGCTCCACCTCGCCCCGCCCCGCTCCGGGAGCCGCCCAAACGATGTGTGCTTGCTCTGTCGCGCTGGAGACAGCCGGCTGAGGAAATATATACTGCTCGGTGTCAAGAGTACACACAGCGCATAAATGGGATCTTTGAGTGGGAACCGAGGAAAATAAACATCGCACGAACAAACAAACGGATTAGGTACAGACAGCGCGGTCCGCCCGCAGAGCGAAACCTCCTCGGGCCCAGCCCCGAGAAAATATGACTCGCCATTGGCAGGATGTTACTGTTTACGTCGGCGAGATTGCATTTTTAAGAGCTACGGTATTAGAGGGGCGTGTATATAACCGCCCTAAATAAGTAAGCAGATCGAAAACGAAACGAGAACTACGGGCTGACAGATAAGTAAACATTCTTCAGCTTTATCACAAACCCGTTTGTACCTTTCATATCATTCCATCAGTATAAAGAACTCACTGGGTTCAATTTTAATGGTACACTAGAAACGCTGGGCAGATTGAAAGAAGTAGGCGTTTGGAAATATTGATTAAAGAAACGGATTTGGCGATAAACAGTCGCTCGTGGAAAGAGGGGAACTCTTTGTCGTAATTCAAGAGGCAAGTATGTCAAGGGAATCTTCGCGTTTTTTCTTCCAGTGCCCGATCACTCGGACAGTTCTTCAATTACTATCCAATGCAGGAAAAAGGGCCCTGGAGTGTAAACCTAGGAAGACTTCGTAAGCTGTAAATGTGATAACCATAGTTTATACTGCAAGAAATGTTGAAACTGTATGTATGCTTGATAATGATTTTGAGACGGTTTAGGTAATGAATTTTAGGTTTCTCAAGTACGGAAATGGTAACTTTAATTATCCAAATGGGTGAATTTAGTAGATCATGCATTTTATACACACTTTTCAAACTCATCATATTATTGACACTGTTTAACTGCTGACGAAGACTAAAGATAGGGGCACCGCCCGCATCAGCATCCATTTACGTCATCACAGCCATAACCTTCTCATCAGGAAAATACGTCTTACAATGGAGAATATGTACTTAATAGGACACTGATGAATATAAGAGACAAGCCCGGACTTCGAATTCATCTCCACACAAACTTTAAATTGCATTCATCTATTTAGCTGGAGTCGGAAACTCTCCCACGGCTATATCCCAAACAAGTCCCCAGAACCAACGAAAGCCCAAAGGGAGCCCAGGGAGTTTTGACCTCCCGGAGCCGCAGCAAACGCAACCATAACCTCGCAAAATGATGTCATAAGAGCAACAAAACCCGGAGTTCGCGATTCCCGCGGCCATCCAACCACCAACTAGGGCGCATCGGGGACGCGTTCGCGGGCCGTTAACACTCCATATGGAATCCGCGGGCACATTGACGGGACGCGACGCACACACATCGCGCGAGGAAAAAGCGATGGCGGTTGCCGTATGAACCCGGCGCGGCGCGGCGGCCCGTTCCGAGGCGGTGCGCTGCCGGAGAACAATGACGCCGAAACGCATCTCCGGCCAGACGCCGCCAGGCTAAGTGCTGCTCTGCACGCGGTGGAGTCGCACGTTGCGGCGGTGACGGCGACGGCGATGGTGACGTGGTCCGCGATGCCGATAGTGACGGTGACGGTTGCCGACAGAGACGGTGATGGCGAAGGGGTGGGCAGCGATGACGGCGACGGTGAAGGCGTCGGTGATGGCGAAGGTGATTTGATTGATTGGTGATTCAGGGCTGGTCAATTGCTGAAATCACTCGTCCCGTAACTGTAGTGCACGAGTTTTCTTCGGGAGGTAACCCAGGCTGGATGGTGAGATCCGGCTCCGACCAATACCGGTTAGCGGTTTGTTTCAACCAGGTATCTCCCACTAGCGGGGCACCGCCCCAGCCGGGACAAGCTCTAGGCTCCCCACCGGTCTCCCAGCATGTGCGGTAGAGGAGTGTATGTTAGTATAAGTGTGTTTAAGGGGGGGTATAAGGGTGTAAAAAAGGCGATGGTCTTGATGATAGTGGTAGCAGAAAAAGGCAAAGGGAGTATAGCGTAGAGTTTGGTGGTAGATTTTAGTGAGAGGATATTGGGAGTACTGGTGTAGGTGATTATGCTGGGTTGTGTTAGTGGTTGCGGTAGTGGTAACATCAATGTCTTTATTTTATTTATTTATCTATTTATTTATTTATTTTAGTCAAAAATTTCACAAGGAACTTGTTCGCCTGATAGATGCATTGCCACATCCATTGCACAACATGCTGCTCACCCACAGAGAGAAATAAGGTGTGTACGAGGGAGACTATTTTGTGTACGTACTACGTAAGTTATAATTAAATTTTTCAAATTGTCACTGTTTCTAATGAAAAAGTACCGGGAGTTCAGTTCCGATGCACTGAGAACTTTGTTGTTGACGTTGATACTTTCTTATACCATGGTTATCGCACTGCGTTGCTTTCTCCAATAAAGAGTAATCACACGGAACGAGGAAAAAAAAAAGATTTTTCATCAACCTGATCGCCATCGATCACATGCAATCGTCAACACAACATCCAGTCGTGCCACCAACGTTACAATCATCATCATCATCATCATCATCATCATCATCATCATCACCATCATACCGGGAGCGGTAGCTCAGTGCATCAACTGATGTCACTGCAGCGCCTCTGACCGGGAGGTCCTTGGTTCCCACTCCCCACGGCGGCAGGATTTTCGACACTAGCTTTTCACCTAGGTCGAATTCAGTCGCTGCCTGGAGCAGAATTCTAGCGGCCGACTGCTTTGATCGGTAGTTTTCCGTGGTTTCTCCGATCAACACCAGGCGAATGCCGGAGCAGTACCCTAACAAACGGGTCACGGACCACGCGCGATCTTTCCTTCCTCTTCCTTATCTTATCCTCTCCCCTTACACACACACTCACACTAACATGCACTAAACTACCACATATTCCGGGAGACCGGTCGGGAGCTTAGAGCTTGTCCCGGCTGGGGCGGTGCCCCGCTGGTGGGAGAGTTCTGGTTAGGGGGAAACCCCACTACCCGACGGTAGGTCGGCGTCGGATCTCGCCATCCAGCGGGGGAAGATCACTGCGCATATCCCGAGAAAAAAACATGCACTACACAAACGGAACTAATGACCAAAGCAGTTGACGCGCCCGGAAACACGAAAAAATCAAATCAAATCAAATCACCATCATCATGGTGCCTGATGGTAAGCGTCCCCGCGCAGTGCGCACTGCTCCCACCCGACCTCCCTCAGTCGTTCCCGTTACGTTCACTGTCGCATTCGAAGCCGTGGCAGCGGCGGCGGCGGCAGGCGCAGTTGGGTCGTGAGATCTGTCAAAATCGCCTCTCGTTAGAACCAGTCCGACGGGCCGTTTTTTCCGACACACCGCGGTGCGCCGGCGCAAAAGGACGACGCGACGCGACGCGAGGCGACGCGGTGCGGCGGCACAGGACGGCTCGGCGCAAAGGACGGCGTGCTAAGGACAGGCCAGCAGGCAGGCAGGCAGGCAGGCAGGCAGGCAGGCAGGCAGGCAGGCAAGCAGGCAGGCAAACGCAGGCAGGCAAACAGGCAAACGCAGGCCGTCGGGCAAACTCAGGCCGGCAAGCAGGCAAACAGACAAACGCAGGCAGGCAGGCAAACCAAACGCAGGCAGGCAAAAGAGCACCGACTGGTCGGGGGCTTCACTTCATTACAATCCTTATTGCTTAGTCTTTTCAGTCGTAACTGAATAGTTCAGATGCATGGGTAATGGGTTGTTGATAATCCGTAGCCTATCTAAGGAAGGTGTCTCATGGGGTTTCGACTCCTTAAGAACGATTTCCCGGGAAAGACCCGACAACATTGGAATCGTCAAAGATCCGTTTTTTTTCCTCGTTTACAAAAGTAAGAAAATAAACAAAATGGAAAATAAAAAAATGTAAATTATAACTTTACTTTTTACTTCAAACGCCGTAGAAAGAACTGTCATTTGAAGCAACATTTAAATCGTAAACTGAAAAATGAACTGAATGCAACTGTATTACCAGTGAAATTACACGTTTTATTCCAATATTACTCATGTTTAATTACAGTGCTGATTGAACGTACTAACAACTTTATATTTATTCTTACTCTAATGAATTGTGTATTATGAATAGATATTTACAATATTTATTAATTCCTTCATCCATTCATTTAGTTTTAAGAGCAAGCACGCATTTATCTTAAAATCAAAGCCGAAAGTTTAAAAAAAAAGTATACTTATAATTTGATTTTTTCTTGTACTGCCCTTGCTCGCCAATAGAACGGTAGTACTTGAGATGCAAGCTGCCCCACTGAATCCCTTTCCGCTGTATTGTGTCGTTTTCGTGTAAATAGTAATGAGTCGGGTTGCTGATAAAAATACAAAATCTATATTTAATGCAGTTCAGTTGTAATAAGTGAGCTCATTATGAGGAAGAAAAACAAGTCGCTTTTTACTTCGTAGTATCTCTAAAAAATATTGCCTTAGGATGTGACTAATTTCGTAGAGTTGATGTAGACATCAAATTATATGACAGAAAAGAATGCGTTCATTGCACTGGAAACATTCCACGCATTCTCACATAATTAAGAATCCCTTATGAATAATGAGGAATTATATCAGTTGGCCTGTGTGTTTCACCTGAATACCCCAATTAGGAGTCTATTCTGCATCAAAAATTCCACTGGAAACCAAAAGATGTAGAGAAGTGCCTCACGAATCTTTTGGAAAATAATGTGTTTAAAAAGTTTACGAGGAACATAAAAAAGAAAAGAAAATCAATAATGACAGCGAGGACAGAAAATTTCACAAGGTCCTGAGACGTATTGGGTGAAAACAGCTATTATAAAAGGAGTTAGAGAAAAATGGAGAATGTGCAAAAGATCAGTGGAGGAGAAAATTATGAAATATCACATCATTTTCTGTAAATGAAGATGTGAAAGAGAATGAAGAGTAAGAATGGAAGGACCGCACAAAAGTTTACGAACAAATGAATACTCTGTAAGGAGGGAAAGTTGAAAAAAGAGAGGATATGTGACAGAGATACGTTGAAAAAGCTTGCAAAAGTTTAGGGAAAGGAGCCAAGAGCATTCAAGGGAGAGGGAGTAAAGAAATATAAATTGAGAAATATTGAGAAAAACTGAACAATATTTATCAAGAAGTGTAATTTTGAGAGAAAATAATGAAATGTTTCATTTCAGAAGAATCTGCAAAAGAAAGTCACGGCGACATGGTGCGGCACAGGGGAGTGATGCGCCATGAACACTGTGTCCCTATTCTCTAGACCTTATCGTCGGACGTCGTGAATGATGGAATTGTAGAAAAGGAAGAGAATAGTTTGGAAAGGAACGACAAAGGATGAAGAGAAAATAAACAGAGCAGGAATGGCGACTAAACAGTTTATTAAAAAAAAAAAAAAAAACTAGGCAGGCTGAGAAGGACAGCTTTTCAGAAAGAAAAGAGGAATACAAAATTGAATAAAGAGGAACACGAATGTACGATACTCTTAGAGAAGCAACTGATGAAACCTTAAACAATTTGGCCAAGTTCAGAATACGCGCAAATCGCTTCGACATGCAATAAGGAGAAAAAGAAGAGGCAGAAGGACAATAAGTGAAGAATCTTGGGACAGCTTTGCGTGGCAAAACGGCAGAAAAGAAGTGTCTCATTGGAAATAAGCTGCCATTGAAAGTCAGCGTGGCACCTGCGCAGCGACGAGGGGGAGTTGCATCTCCAACCCTTCTCCAACGTTTTCTTTCAATCCATACTCTCACTCGCGAGGAAGATATTCTACGACTACGATCAGTAGGTACTGATCGCTACATCGTGTAAATAAAAATAAACAAGAAAGGTGTAACGAAGGCACTTTTTTTTTAATTGCACTCGGGGAAACGAGTAATCTACTCGGAAGAGTATTTCAGACTAAGGAAACTTTGACGGAAAGAAGAAATGTATAACCATGGAGAAGACCCTTGTAGTTTTAAGTCTGCACTCGGTACTGATTGCGTAGGCTACCGCGCCCGGAATTTGTATTATCTAGGCTATACGGAATGAGCCGCGTCTCTGTAGTGGTGACTAACGTTCGACCAACAGAGTTGTAGCCTTGAGTCTTGATCTAAGGAATGCCACATGTTGGCCGAAATGGACTCTGATTAGAGGTGACCATTAGGTTTCCTCGACCGCAATGCTAGTTGAAAGATTAATTTTTGTTTAGTTAGTAAGTCAACAAACATGTAGAGTTAATGTAACTGAGCTATGTATATATCAAGGAAAACAATAAATTGAAAAAAAAAGCGTAGATAGTGGACACAGTACTTTTCACAGAAACTAGTCTAAGAGTTTCGGGAGAAAAGGTCGGTAAAGCAAATGCCGAGAATAGAGAGGAAACTCCAGAAAACAGGCCAAGTATCTGGCGACGGAATTGTGCCCGAAACGGCGGGAAGGCGGCGGGTGTCCCACTGGGAGGGCCGAGTAGAAAGTCAGCGTGGAGCAGCACGGGGCGGCGGGGGAGGCCCGGGGCACACCACTTCACCCCCGCCGCCGCACCCTTCGGCCCCTCGCCGGTCCATGTGGCAACAACGCGGGGGCGAGCGCAGGTAGGGCGCGGCTGGGGGGCGGGGGCGGCGGCGGAGAGGGGCTGGGGGTTGGGGTGGCGGGCCGGCCGCCTGGACAAGCACTGCCTGCCCGCTTCTAGCCGTGCCGTCGTCCGGTGCGTTTCCCACTGGGCCATGTGGTCAGTTTCCACGTCCTCGGGCACTGCACCACTAATAGGCTTTCCCCAAGGGGGTTTCGCGGAATGTTTCCCAAAGAAATTTCGAACACATTGCAGACATTTCACTTCTAAATAGCCAATTCTTTTTAGAATAATTACTTTATGAATTTTATTGGGAAAGTTTTAACACAGTGCAACTTCTGTATCTCGAATAAGAAAAAGAAAATAAAAACAACAGAATATTTCGACTGTTTGGGAATTTTATTACCGAACATCTTTGGGTAAGGAAGGGGGATAAAAATAACAGTTACAACAGCAGAATTCGAGTTATTGACCCTCGCGTTTTCGAGGTCCCACTGGTTATTCATTCGAGTTTTGCCTTAAATTTATTTCATAATCTGAAGGTGAATGGACATCAATAAATAGATCTTCCAAAACGTGCATAAACTGTTAGGAAAAGAATGACGATTTTTAAATATGAAGTGCACAAAATCTTTAATAAGCTCTACTTGTTAATTACAAATAATTGAAGTACAATTTGCCCTTTTCGCATCCAGTGACATGGAGTTACAAAGCTTTTACAATTTGAAAAGTTCATACCAACAATATCATTATAGTTTCGAACTTGGACGTGCTACTTTCTGCCACATAATATTCAAACCCAAGTTCCATTTATGCTAATTAGATTTTTCTGTTCCATAAAAAAGTTCAAAAAGCATTTTCGAGGGTGTCAGGCATTTCGATATATGAAAAAAAAAAGCATCTGCATAAAGCTGATTAATATCCGTGAAAGCATTGCCTGCTACATCGTCTCGATTCCAGAAAATTCCGAGAAACCAGGCGGCAACGCAGTGGCCGTCGGCTTCTTTTAGGTGGTGTGCGAGGAAGGTCGGGGCCTTAAGGATAAGAATGAAAAGCGGTTGCCCCCAGAGGGTTGTGAATGCATTTTTATTGCCCAGCGCCCGCTATCGCGCGGAAGGGGCTAAAAGGGTGGCAGAGGGAAAGTTGTAACAGCGCGCGCCACGAAGCCCAAAAGGCAAGAGGGTGTGATTCCACAGAAGCAACACACAAGATAGGAGCTGTGGTTCACAGACTGGTGTAGCTGAGAATGTAACATGACGGTCTTACGGGTGCGGTAAATTTGGTGTTGTAAACTTGCGTATAAGTAAGTGGTCACGAAGTTAGAGTGAGTGTTTTTCGTTAACTTTCCACAAATAATAATTTCGTGATTGTTGCAATTCACATCTACAACGCAGTTGAAGGATAATTCTACGACAAAAGAAATGAAATATAATAATTACAAAAGATGATTGAAGTTTTTCATTGGAAATTTTCAGATTTTCAAACTCAGAAAAGTGATAGCGAGCTCGTCAAACTCTTCAAGCAATCACACTGAATAATTCAGATACATTGCGTTTTCCCTTTCATTGAAACGTGTCCTATCAATATTTAGAGCTCCGTATTGCAATCAATCATTTGAAACATACAAATCTCTGTCTTGGATTATCCTAATGTAACTATTAAACATTTGAATCCCTTAACTTCTATAATAGGCTGTTACGCTTTTGAAGAGACAATCCTGTTAAACAATAATTATATAGAGCAGACACAAACAACTGAATTTCTGGACTGGACTCTCCAGGGGACGAACGATCGCGTTGCTGATGGGGAATACGTAATGCAGCGTATGTGCGTCCTTAGGGACGCCGGTAGATAGAAACCCCCGCCCCCAGAGATTATTATTAAACAAAATGTTATATTCGTTCCTCATGCTCAGGTACCCCACAAACCAAATGCCTCTTGTTAGTGCTATTATTATTTATTTCTAGAAATATTCGATTCCTTAAGTGAAAAATTATTATTAATTATTATTATTATTATTATTATTATTATTAATAATAATAATAATAATAATAATAATAATGGGTTCCATTCTTTGGTCGTAATTAATCTTACGATATTTACCCAGTACAACGCGAATCGATTTCGTTGGATATCCTACGCGGTCTTTGTCCACACACTCGTGTGCGGGGTCATTGTTGGAGCTAACTGGTTACAGTATTTACAAATAGCTTTGCCATCGCAGTTTCTATAATTCAGGCCAAAAAGAAGCTAGATTTGGTGATGGAAATGTGAAATGCTCGCCCCCAAACCTGGGATGGTCGATGGCTATGCAAATATCAGATTAATCTGATCTCAAATGCATACAAGAAATTGACGGTTGATATATCAAACAGTGGGCTTGTGCTCATCCGGCAGTGGTTACGCTAAACTCGTATTAAAAATAGTTCTCCTTCCCCCGCCACGCGCGCTCGCATCCGTACGGCGGTAGTACTTGCCGGGTGCGCCTTTGCGCGAGCGGCGCGTGCCGGCAAACACGCCCGCCTCAGTCTCCGCCTCCGCCTCCGCCTCCGCGCCGAGTCAACACGCGCTCGCGCTCCCGCGCCCGCGAGTCAACAGTCAACAGCGCCTGTTGGCGGAGTCAATATTGGCGGCACCTGTCGGCGGAGGCAGGCGCGTGCCGCTGTTTGCGCCGCCTCCTCTGCCCCCCGCCGTCGTCGCCCGCTCCGCGTCCCCGCCCCGCCCCCCTACACGCTTCCGTCACCGCGCCCCCGCCCCCACCAACGCGTGCGCCGCCTCCGCTTTCACCACAACCTCACCTGTGTCGTTCACCCTCCCCCGCCTTCACTTCCACATCCATCTCCCCCAGCCACCACTTCCGCGTACACCCTAGCCCCGCCCCCGCCGTCTCTTCCACTTCTACCTCGCCCCCGCCCCCTTACGGCGCGAGCTGAAGCACAGGCGCACGCCGCTCGAAGTGATTTTCTTAGAACGAAGTAATCAACTGCGCTTACTTGTTTAACGTCGCCACCTTACGACGTGGCTCCTTTCCTGGAGAACATCTGCGGTAGACGGTAGTCTCCCTGCATATGATGACGTAAGAGAAAGGACGTTTCATTTCTCCTCTTGTTTAAAACACTTTCCAAGTAATGTGATATAAAGACGCTTTTTAATTAGCAAAGCTTCACAAATTTTATAGATTTTACTACCACTACCGACATCAAAAACTGAAATATTAATTTTTTTTTAGAAATAATGATACTTTTTCCAAAGAATTTCAAATGTAGATATTTCTTTCTCTATAACTAGAATTGAAAAGTATGGAAATTGATCCTACAAAGAAAGAACGTGCACGATCTAAAGAACTACCTTTTGTCTTGTAGAATGACTGGCATTGTCTTTACGTTGTATTTTGCAGGTTACAGGTATCAGGTTATTATCTGAGATTTGGTATGAACGGTAACGATTTGTTTTAAAATGTACAGTGAAATGTAATAATTGCAAAATAAGAAATGAAACAAATGATGCACGGTGGTAAGGATTAAACAAAATAGAGTTTCTCTTCCGATTTTACCGTTTCTTCCGCCATCCAACCTGGAAATCTACATTAAGAAATTCTATATAAGGTTATTTTTATTCATTAGGACTTCAAAATGCAATTTTCTGATGTTCGCAATAAAGTGAGTAATCTAGTTAATTATTGATTATGGGATCACACAAAGTTGATAAAGACTTGTCATCTATTAGCAGACGGATGTTTTTGCAATCGCTAAGTCGCAAAGCGAGCTGAAGGAATACCAACTCTCTTCACGTTCCTCAAACGTTGATCTTCTCAACAATTTCTCAAATAATCCATCAGTCTGGCATTTCCATTGCAATTTCTGACAATCTACTGCACTCAGAAAATCTCCACGCTTCCGCTGACAACAAGCAGCCACCTCATTCTCTAC
>BLKR01015701.1:0-55569 GCA_011170035.1 Teleogryllus occipitalis | reverse complement strand
TAAAAAGACTAGCACAACAAAATGATAGGTACAACAAAGAATAGTACAACAAAATGACGAAATTCATTCAATCAGCGAATGATTGAATTGATTGAAAACCAACTTTAACCAAACCATATTTCAAAAGAAGTATGCCAGTCCTAAGTCTGGAAAATTGGGAAGGAAGTTGTGTTTTATAAATAATGACAATAAAAATGTTCTTCGAAAATAAAGTGCCGTAGCGTGATGTCAGCCGTCCGGAACCGATGAAAATTGGCCGCCCCCTTTTTTAGGTATTTCAATTTAAAAAACTGAAATATACTGTAATTTTAAGGAATTTTTCAAAAAGAACAATCATCATTATTGTGTATTGTGCAGGTTACAAACAAAAAGCCATGTATAAATGTTTTACAATATAATAATAACATTTATTACAAAAATTCTTACACGTATGCACTTATATTGATATAACATGTTCAAAATACTTAAGATTAGGGGACGGATATTAATGAAATATAATTTTTTCTTTTTACTTTAGAAAAATACCGTTTAGTATAGAAATTAATTTTATGTTGTGACAAAAGAATGTGTCCCATTTCATACGTCATTTTTGTATTTTCGGCGATATTCACTAATGTAATTTTTTACCTTTTTCCGTAATTTATAATGCATTTTTCGCTGGGTTCATCGATTTTAATATCATTTTCAAGGTATTTGCATATAATAATATTTACGAGATGCAACAAAGGTTCTTCACAGAATTCCTGAGTAGTCTAATCGATTTCTTTGCTCAAAAATTGTAATCTCAGCAGTTGTATGTAATTTAAGGTTCCTGCGACGCCTATCAGTGCAACTCTCGGATGAGCCGATTTCGGGATAGTAAGACAGATATTTCCAGGAAAAGAACAATCCAAACCACAAACTTTAAAGCTGAGTTCACTTGAATGAATAGAAGAAGCCTGGATCACATCAGTAACGTATCCAACAGCTTGAGTAGTTCATGCGAAATGGTTTTAATAACATTTTTTACGTCATTTTTCTTTGCTTTTAGAGCTTTTTATAAAATTTGAAGGGGACCCGGAAAATGATAAATAAAAAAATGTAGATTTTTTCACTTTTCCAACATTTCCCCTTTTCAATGATGTAATCATTTTATGTGTAAGTTGTTTCTAAGTTGTTGTTTTTTTACATTAAATGATATGCTGAGAGCCGGCCTTGCTATGCTCGGTTGCTGATGTGGAATTATCTCCGTTTTTTTACTTTACATTGGGAGAAATAAGGAAACTAGGGGAGGAAACCAGGGTAGGGAAACGGAGAAGCAAGACAGACACACCATGACATCAGTGAAAAAGAAACAAAATAGTAAATGTCGAATAATTCTGAAAATCCATCATATGGACCTGGAATGTACTGGCAATACATAGCAAACTTTGAAGCCTGATTCCCTAAGTTTTTTTTTTTTTATATATATAAGAAACATTATTTCCTGAACTATTAGAGCTACTGACTTCAAACTCTTAGGCAATCTTTCCTAAGTCAAACTACAACTTTTATCGTAGTCTTTTTATTATATCTATTATTTAAACAAATTACGTTCGTCATAATAATAAAAAATGTGGGTGTAAATATTATAGTTTTAAAATTTCGTATCTACAACAAATTAAAATTTCTTAAAAATCCTATGATAAACATTTAAAATATAGCCAAGAAACTACAGTAAAAAAAACACTCCTCTAGTGCAGGCTATATACTAGTTTGAAGCAAAATGTTCCTTGAATTTAACATTGTAGGAATAGGTCCTTCCGGGTCCCTGTAAGCTTTTAATTGAACGTTTTTGGCGATGTTTTAGGTCATCACAATCCGCCCCCTACTTGTGATTATACCTTGACGATCGACATGATTCAGTTATTAGCGATTTGAATATAAAACACAAATCGATTTCCAATTAGAACTAGAACGATTCTGTTATCATTTATATTTTTATTGAAAAATAATTAATAATAATAAATAATGTAATTTTTAGAAATAAAAACAAAACTTATCTTTAACTACAACTTCAATCGTCTACTTTTTAATAATTCTCTTAAAATATTTAATACTCGCATAGTCGAATGTATACGTACACGAACAATACATTTTTAAACAAAGTTCAATAACTTAATAATCACTACAAGTAGTTATGAGCACTAAAATTAGTTTGGAACGTGCATACGTATACAAGTATACGATTAAATTAATGTGAATTGGACGATTGATGATTCATCAATGACACTTTCTTTGCATTGTCGAAGCATCATTCGCGGACTTCCATGAAGGGATTTATCCGTACTGTAATCTAATTTGTAGGTTTTATTATACAATATTCAACCCTATTATTTACACGATAGGAGTCATTCTCCATGAATATTAATCATTAACAATCCAAACACAAAATAAAAAAATACGGAGAATACCTACAAGCCAGTATAGACTGTGTAGCCAGTCGGTACAATGAGCAATATGTCATTAATAGAAACAGGATTTCCATGCACTATCAAATACTAAAATATGCATGCAAACATGCACTATCAAATAGCCAAAATAGCAAAATATGCACGATGCAGGGTGAAAATGGCCATAACATGCACAATCAATTTCTTTCGCATTTAAATTTTTAGTTAAATTGCCTTTTGTAAAAGTAAACAATTAACAAATATTCTAAACGGTTCTGTGTCAAATTCATTCTTTTGCCAGAAAAAAATGTTTTTGATACGAAAAACATACCTTTTACGCCACAACACGAAATTGGAGAATATTTCAAAGACGAAATCTAAGCCAATATAAGGTCAAATTCTGTATTTTCTGATTTTTCACCACAATTTTTTTTTTTTTTTACATTTTGGAGAAATTTTAAGTCATGATTTGTATTTAACCCTTTATGTAATTTGTTTTTAGCAAACTCATCCCAATCTCCAAATATTAATTCCAGACACTTTAATGTCTTCAACAATTTTTAATGACTCCTTTCTACAAAACAATTTGAGAAAAAATCTCAAAACTGCTAAAAAATTATTAATAGTATCCCGAAAATAATTATTTTCACTTCGAGAAAAATTAAAGTTTTTTTTTGTTTCATATCTACTTCATTGATATTGTTTTCTAAGTTTCAGTCTTTCAAATTCAATAATTTCTGCAGCAACATTCGATTTTAGCACCAAATATTTCGACTAGGAAAACTCCACCAGTAGATATATTTTTTTAACTGGTCAATTTTTACAGTGCAGCATTCTTACTTCTTTATTACAGCAGTTGCAATAAATACATTTACTCCAATTCTTACTCCATTTACCAATTCTTTGAGAAGTGTTGCACACGAAGCCTTTGAAGGTGCTATTTTATACTTCACAAATAACTTCACAATTACGAAACTTGTCTTACTTGTCCTTTGCGACATATCACATGGTGTAGAATTATCAAATTCATTTCGCGATCGTTGCTCCCCGTACGTGTACTCGCGTCGCAAATTCAAGTAGTGTAACGAAAGGTTAAAATGTGTAGTATAACAATAAGACAGCTGCGTGCTCTCAGGATCTAAGATCAATATACTATTTATACAAAATATGCGTCAGTTTTAATATTCATAAATTATGGACATAGATAATAAGAAAGTACTTAATATGCTAGATAGGAGTTTAAATATGCAGTATTAATGTAAAAAAATGACCAAACATGCATTATGCATGTATTTCTCCAAAAATCTACCAAAACATGCAAACAAGCACGGAAAAATTATGCATTTTTAGACGAGTTCTTCATGAAACATATATTTATAAACTTTGAAATCTCTACGAAGCTGAAATAAAAACATGCATTTGCTTGGAAATATTGTCTCTAGTCATTAAGATACATTAATTTAAAGAAGACACAGATTAAGTTATCAAAGATTCCGTCCCCATTTCAATCGGTCCGAATTGTAGGTGCCACAAATTATGAAATGAAATGGTTCAAATTTTTACAAGATATTATTATTATTATTGTTATTATTATTATTATTATTATTATTATTATTATTATTATTTATTGTGGAATTTTGCGGCCCCCTAAAAGTGCCGCATGGGGCCGGCCGACCGGCCGGCCCCGCGCTAGGCCACTGGGCAACTTCCACTTTTACCTGGAAGGGCAGGTAGTCGGTCCGCAATTTACATATACCCTTTTCTGGGTCGGTCCGCATTTTACATATGGGTTTAACTAATCTTTTCCTCCTATTCCGCATTTTACATACCCCCGCCGACACCTCACCCCGCTCGTTGTTATCTTTCCTGGATATTACGGCGCGAAGCCAAAAGAATAATACTCTGTCGCCCTGATGTTAAGAAACCAACCCAGTCTTTATAACTTCAATTGTTTTTCTTTTTTTGCTCATACGTTGAACATTTAACTTTAAATCTTTCAATTATCATGCGAAAAGATACGTGTCATGTTATATCGAAATATCGTGGGCAACTTTGCTGGCACTGCAACTGAATGAAGGTTTCAATTCCGCGTAAGGGATAACTTATCTGCGTATTTTCATTGGTTCCAATATGTGAATTAAAATATTTTTTAAAAAATGATTTAAAATAAATACTTTTAATTTACTGAATTACAAGTTAGTACAATACAGTTTATTAATAATTCGCATCAACTCGCTATACATTACTTTTACTTTTACAAAATTTTAATTTCAATATTCCACAGGTTCTACATTTTTTTGCAGTAGTGGAAAGTCTAAAGAATATATCTACGAACACGATTAACACTTGGATTTTGTATGCAACAAAACCATAATCTTCCGAGCATCTCGAAACCACTTTACAGCCCCCTGCGGCCGGACATCTCAGTAGCTGTGTGGCTCATCACTCGCCGCGCGATAACGACACGACGCGACTCGATTCGACGGGGCACGAGGGCAGCCCACAACCGGCCAAGGGTCACGCGGTCCAGCAACAGACGAAATTCGTCAATCCACGCTCTCCCGAGACGCAGGTCACTTCCACGGAACTGCACTTGCTCACCACTGACGACTAGCACGAGCCAACCAGGTCGAGCGACGCAACTGCCGACTGGATTCATACCACGATACATTTTTTCCTCGTCTTCATTTGCCTCGGGTAAGATTGAACAGCGAGATAAGTAAGGGAATATGAATCAGAATAAAACGTGAGAGAAAAATATGAAATTTCGACTTATCTTGAAAAAATCCCATTGAACTTTAACATTATGTGCAAAATAATGTACACTAAACAATCAATTTTATTGGAAATATAAGAAATACGACGCTAGTGCGTAAAGCACAAAAACCGTTTTATGCCCGGAACGGGGAGAGTTGGGCTGCGAGAGTCGCGGAGGTTCACTTGCATTAATTTACAATGAAATAGCATGGCAATCACAAAACCATTTGGCTTTAAGAAGCAAACAAAAAAATGCCAATAAAAATATTATCATTGTCCAGATTGTTGAATCATAGAAATACGTAAAACAATACGAGATACGTGTACAAGAACGCAGTTGCTTCCTCAAGACATTATTCCCTTGGTCACAATTACCAGCCACACGACAGCGCAACACGTAAGGATCCATTTACGTTCAGGAGACATCCCATTCCCCACCCCACTGCCAACGGGTTAATCAGCGAGCACAAGCACTTCTACAATGGGGGGGGGGGGGCGTGCGGTGGCAGGAGGAGGGTCCGTGACCATCCGCGTGCGCCGGGCGTCATCGTCGTCACGTGTCGCCTCTATACGAGGGGAGCTGCTGCGGAGGCCCACTTGCGCTAATGGGCGTAAGAGCAGCCTCCGCTGGGGCGCGTTGCGGAAGCGGCGTCTGCCGGTGTAACGCGCTGTCCTTGAGGTACTCCAGACTACACACGGGAGGCGGCCGCGCTTTATCATCAAGTCGGCGAATTAGGGAAGTGTACTGTTCTAGCAGTCCGTCAGTCTGCGGAAATAACATGTCGGAATATATTACTAGTGGGATATACGATTTTAGAATAAAGCGTACGAGAGTCCTTTCGGAATATAGTAGGGCCTATTTTTAAATGTCACGCGTCATGCCCGCTAGAATGCTACACGATGTGCAGCATTCCTAATTTCATGGACACTAGCTCTACGAAACGAGCACAGCCCAACTCATAGCTTCCCTTCGCTAGGAAGACTACTACATGCTCGTAATTTCTTTAGTGCGACACTCAAGGGAGTAGGTGAACACATACCTGCTGTCAAAGGAAAAAAAATATCTAACACTTCACGAGAAATTAAATCAAAACTCTCAACGTTTTTTTCCTTTGCATATATCAATTTTGTACCAATATCCTGATTTAATAGAATTTTTTTTGTTGCATGTACGGCTGATCTTTGGAACACAAAAGTTCACCGCCAAATTTAAATAATATGTTATAGGCTATATGTCCCTAGCTTTCTCTTCCAACTGAGAAGACATAGAATATGACTGTTGGAACTACTACTAACATTACATCAACATCGGGATCGTGTAATTTTAAGTTTTTGCAAGTATTTCTCCATTACATTGCACCGAATAATTGGAATCAGTGGATCTGTAAGTAAAGAACTGCATGTGATTTTTTAGCAGTTCAAGCATTCCCGCATTTTCTCATTTACGAACGTAATGAAATATTAATTTAAAAGAAAGCTGCAATCAAGATCTTTAAATTTTATACTTTACACCAACGACAGACACAAAATGTGGATTTTAGTATCAAACACCACAAACAAGACGGAACCAAAGGCAATCCAATAAGTATTTATTTATTTGTTTATTTATTTATTTAACGTCAAAAAGTCAGGAACTTACTAGAATATCCCTCTAGAATTTTACAATATTGAAGAAACTTTTCCAATGTATCAAAGAATTAGTATGCCGAAATACTGTTAGCATCACCTGTCAATCGTTACTTTACGTACACGGGGCCTCTAAATGACATCACACCTATAACTGCTTTTTACGTTTTTCTCTCCCGTTGCATGTTTATATTCCGAGTACTGCAGCGTCCCCGATGTTTCCTTCTTTCTGATCTTGAACTTTCTACCAGATGCTATCTCGGCCAGAGAAAACGACGACTGTAACGATAGTTCATGACCACGCCTGTCCCAGCAGAAAAACAAACTGCAACTTTATTGACTACGCGACCCACAACCCAGACGGTTGCAGCGGCAAGGCAGACGGCCTGCCAGGCCATCCTACGAAATCCACGCCTTCAACTTTTTCATGTAATTCTAATTTTCCACTGACTTTTATTCGGTGTTTAGGAATTTTCCCGCATACCACCACCACTGAACTCATAACTATACGAAAATAACTTGTCATGATATATTATTAGATAAGGTCATTTTGGTTTGAGGTTCTTTTAAATGACGGTAGGCCTGCCCCCCTATCCCACGGTCACAAGTCATGTGAAACGGACATAACTAAATGCATGGCTGAAATGGAGATCCCTTAATATCCAGCGGTAGGCGGTTTAAACCGCATGAAAGAGTAGAAACGAATTTGTCCACCCGTGTGATTTCTCAATACACCCTTTTGTAGTGTAAATAACTTATGATTTTATATTTCTCTAGCTGTCAATACGTTACGAAACAAGACTGGTTTGAGTCAGAAAACTTTTATATTTTCCTTACGATAATCCTTTCTTTTTCAGGGATTTCCCATTCCATATTTCTTGATCAGATCGGCTTCGTTCCACAGTTGGTACAATAGGTTAATTATTGCGTCCATTTCTCGCAGTATTTGTGCATCATAAAAGTATTCGCAAAGAATTCATCACAGGAATTGTGTCCCCAGACGTAATTTCTTGATTCCCTACCTGATCTATCAAGCAAGACGTTCGAGATACGGTTGGGGTCCTGGGCTTGGGAAGCAAATTAATGCACGAATCCCGGTGGTTTATGACCGACGTACCGTCTGCCTTTTGGCCCTGGGAAAGACGATTTTTCTCCGCTGAGGTCACGCTTGAAGGGCCGAAAATTATGAAGGCAAGCGACTGCATAAGACGCGGCCAGTAAACACTGCTTTCTGTATGGCGTATAAACAATAAAACCTGCTGCGGTAACAGTATAAAATGTCTCGTGAAATGTCAAACTTGCTTGCTAAACAATCCTGTGAAAATTCTTGGAGAAGTTCTTTTATTCAAATGTCTTGCGTACTGGTATATACGTACTCGTTTAAAACGTGCACAAAATATAGCACTTCCCTTTTTTCATTTCTCTCTTTCCCACGAATTAATTTCTTCAGATATCACTGGTCTGCTTTCCATTGAATATATTTTCAAAGAGATTTTGCAAGAGAATCAATGAAAGAAGAAAAGCTCCTAATACAATTCAGTCCTAACCTAAATACATAAAAACTATCTACGGAATATTTTTTTTCGTGGCGGAGATTCTAGTTGCATTCTTCCTTGAGTGCAATACGCTCGACCGCTCCGAACACGCCATTTATTGAGGAAATAGCCAATGCACTGAAGCGTGACACACGCACCATCGTTGCGAGACCGAGAACATTGTAGAAGGGGAAAGAAGCTTGCTTTTGAAATAGCTTAGTTGGATAAAGTCCACCAACACGCGTGAAATTACTTTAATACAAGTGTCGAGGAACGACTACAATAAACGCTCGGAAGTGAGACTTAGTGCACACTTTTAGACGCTCCCAGAAGTCCACAAAACGTTTAATGGATACCTAATGAAAACCCATCATTCCACCAAATAACTAGGGGGGGAGACTAAATTATTTTCATAGTTACTAAAATTTTCCCAGCGTGGAGATTTAAGATTCATTTTTAATATTATAAATTGTTTCAATCATATTTAAATTAATTCAGCACAATAGTTAACTGAAAATGGCCTGAAGATGGAGAGTGTCTCCCAAACGTTGCCCTTTTGTAAACACTGATAATACATGAAGTTATATTTGCCATTTTTCTCTTTTTGAATGGGAGGCCTTTATCACAATTATTTTCATGAAATATTAAAGAGTCATCTTCGCGTATTGATGGATGTGTGCAGCAACGTGTGTTTAAATACAAGGAACCGAATAAATTAAGACAAAATAATTAACTAAAGGACAGTCGACTCCGGTTATAATGATCTACTGGAGCCTCTCATGTTTGATTCACTATATCCGACGGTGTAAAAATTAAATGGACTTTTTTCACTATGGTTTATTTTATTAGTAGAGCGATGCAGCAAAATTCATTAACAGTAACTGAAAATTTCAATATTTTTATTTGTAGTTAAAAAATATTATTTTGAAGATTAGTTTGCTTCGTATATTTTGCTTCAGTAATTTTTCTAGATCCTTCTCCAGAGTTCGTGCTCTCTCCGTACTTGATTCTATTCTATTCTATTCTATTCTATTCTATCGTAATGCAGTCTTGACGCCTTTCTATGCCTCTTGCACTGTTGGAACACCGTCCGACTCACCGAAGGCCCTCTTAATCGCCTAATAACACACGAGATCTAATTAATTCCCAGGACTTGTTTCTTACGTTCACTATAACCGAATTTTTTATGATGATCTGTAATGTAAGCTTGGGTGGGGGTGGGGGTGGGGGTGGGGGTGGACGTACCTGCGGGCGTGCGGCGAGGTGCACGTGCCAGAACTCGGCGTCGCCGGGCACCTTGGCGGTGCAGCAGAGCTTGTCGGCGGAGGCGCCGAGGTAGTAGCCGCGGGTGACGTTGCGGAAGGCCCAGCGGCCCGTGTTGTCGTCCGCCACGGAGATCTGGAACTTGGAGCCCGGGTCCTTCTCCTCGCTCTCGCACGTCACGTTGCCGAACGAGTCCACGGCCAGGTACTTGCCCAGGTGCGAGCGCAGGAAGATGCACGAGTCGGAGCCGGACGCGGAGCTGGGCTCCAGGGTCCACACCTGAGGGCACAACAGCACGCAGGGGTTAACACATTGGGCAAATGGTCTTTCAGGGCATTTGCCGGCCTGGGTAGCCGAAATCGCTAAGGCTGGAAAGCCGTAGCTGCACCGTGACTGAAGGGTCGCGGGATCAAATCCCGCCCGGGGCATTTATTTTTTTAAACATTATTTATTTACATATTTGTGCTTGGTCCGAAGGCCCTCAGCAGCCGATACATTGAGGTTACATTGAATTATATTAACAATCTTTAGGAAACGTGACTGACACATGAATACAATGAATAAGTACATGGACACGTTAGATGTTTGTGGATTAAATGTGCGAAGCCACATCAGATACACGATCAGGGAGAGTCGAAGAACTGTCGCGGTAGTTTCCATTTTAGTCTATTGTGGTAAGGATTTTGTTTTCCAATTTTGAAATCTACGGTTGAGGGAATGGACGTTTGGGTGCGACCGTTACAATTACCTTCAATGTGATTTATAGTGCTATACGACCTTAGTAGTTAAAAATTAGCGACCTTACATAAGTAAGAAACAGGACATTTGTAAATTTTACTGCAGTCGCCCATTGGAACTATTCAAAATTCTTATCAACTGTATGGCGCGTGAAATTATGAAACTGCAATATTATGGACCCTTTAATAATCAAAACATATCCACATGAAATGTCCTCTGTATTGTTTTGAAACTTCTCTCTCATACAAGGACTCCAACGCGTCATGCAAACTCACGTTTATTGGCCTCTCAGCTGCAAGATGTGTTATATAATATACTAATCTCTTTGCATAATGAGGCAGAAAGAGTTTCCACCTCTTGCGTTTTGAGAATGGAAAAAAATGATCTGCCACTACGCTAAAATTAAAATAAATAATCCGAGTCATACGAAGAATGGCATTTGTATCGTTTTTAAGAAAATATAACAAGCTTTGCAGCACAATTACAAAAGATCTCCTTTTTTCTTTTCTTTATTGAAAAAGTGGGGATTATTTAAGCAGACATTAATTGTGAATGATTTGTGAAGTTATAAAATATGAATGGACACAAAAGACTATTCATTCTTTTCCAACTTTTTCCATTCTTGTCCCTTCAATTTTTACTTCCTCTCCCCGAGCTTGTTCCTCGAATCACCCTCATTTCATTTTGGACCCTCTTTTTGATCCGGCTAACAATTTCTCTCTCTTCCCTTTGTCATCAAAGCAATTCTCAATCCTCGGCGCAGTCACAGCAAGCAAAGTTCTCGTAGAAAGCAGCAACTGCTCCGAGAAACTGCATAATGGTTGAAAAACCACGACCAGTCTGAAAAGAACAGTTCCAACCGTTGATATTTTTTTTCAAACAACCCTCCTTTTTTAATTACGTAAATCTTTCTTTGGACCAAACTAGCTTTAGAAAAAACTTTTACGAAGCTCGTTTGACTATTACACTTCTATATAAAACGACTGACGCCTTGGATTTTATTTCTCAACAGATTAAAAGCTGTAATCATTCAAACAAAAAACTACGTTTTTAATACTCGACTTTAATAACGAGCCAAGGAGACGTCGGAAAATCACAAGAACAGATTATGGGTTACAAGAATTTCGTAATGCTAAGGGCAAGTTGGTCACCGCACACATGTTAAAAAGGATTACACATTGTTGACGGCATCCGTTTTAGAGTTACGAAATAATATTTAAAAATTTTAATATCAGTATTCTGTTTAAATTCTGGGAGTATCATGTATTAGTTTAAATCGAGGTTCCCTCCACAAGTCCCGAGTATAGGAAGAAATTGAGACAATTGTGTGGAATCCAACAATCAATTTTGAATTCAATGATACACAGTGAAGTCGTTCAGAATTTTAATACGATAATGGAGAAGATGCTTTCGTCTAGAGGTTTGAGGGTTTTATAGGGATCGTTTCTACAAAATATCACGTAGGGCATTTTTCAGTTCTCCCCCTCTTCCAACAAATATACTGCGGTTTTTACTTTACTGCGCCTGGCATTTGACCAGCCGTTAGTTACGGTGCCGTCCAATCGGGACCTTAGATGTCACTCCAGTGACGTCATAATGGAGGCATTCAGCCTTCCGATTGGACGACACCCGATTTACTTGAAACGCAGCTCGGTAGAAACCGCAGTATCACCCCAGGCGTACCTGCTTCTTCTTGAGGGAGGCGCCGTTGGCGTTGATCTTGAAGCCGAAGGTCTCGGCGGTGAGGTAGCGGTACTTGGAGTTGATGAGGCCGATGGTCCAGCAGCCCTTGGGCAGCGCGTGCGAGATGAGCTCTCCGCTGCCGCCGTTGAGGTCGCCGTGGCCGTTGAGTCCGTTGACGCCGTTCATGGTGGAGCGCAGGGGCGCGGGCAGGAACGGGAGCGGGAGAGGTGGCGGGCGGAGCTGCGGCGAGTAGTAGGGGCGGGCGCGGCGCGGCGGCGGCGGCGACTGCGGCTGCGCGGGAGCTGCAACACAGGGAAAGGGCCCGTCAGCGCGACACAAAAACCAACTACCTTACTGTGCAGATTTAACTTTTTTATTTCTAAACGTTTTGACTCGACACACTCGTGTGGATGAAATATTAAACCTTCTATCAATAATCTAAGTGGGAGCACGGCAATGAATTGCACTACTTTACCGCGACGATTAAATGTGGCTTTTATACACGCTAATTCCATCTTAAATATTACCTTCATGTCATACACTCTCATAAGTATCATACCATCATAAGTAAAGGAAACGCTTCTATGACCATTATTACTATTTAACAAAAGTGACAGCACGTAATTAAACTACTTTACCGTACAGATTAAATGTAATTGTTCTACATAAGGTGAATCGATATCATTCAAATACAACCGAATGAAAATCACCAATAGATAATCCCGTAGCCGAACTCTCTCAAATTAGGTAATCCCAAAGGTGATATAAAATCGATATTTTTTAAAGAATCGAAGTTGTCAGCTGTCTGTGAGTACCCAGCGAGTCCTTAATAAGAATACCACCATCAATGAATTTAATTCTACTTTGATAAATTTGTCTAAAATTACACTTCAAGAAATTTCTTTCAAAATCACAAAAATGTCAGTACCAGTAGTGTCTCTTCTTAGGGGGATACAAGGTCAACATACTGACACGTTCTTCGTGTAAAGTTCACCACTGACTCTCCTACACTTCACTCGTTATGCACCTAGCCCCTCTACCACGAACATAATTTATCCACTAGAAAACTTGCCCGTGTTAAAAATAAGTGTACGCTAAACAATCGTCGATAAGCCTGTGGCACATACGTTACATACATTTGTCAAAATTACCAATGGGAAATTATTTTGCGAATTATGGGGCAATTCTGTCATAAACACGTTACACATCACCTTGAGAAGTATACAGCCGCTATAAATCCATAAAGGATGTTTTTTTTCATTTGTCTGGAATATTAGTCGTAATGCAGTGCCTCTAACGTCAAGGGCACTCCCAGTTCGCAAATTGTCACGAACGCATCATCTAAATACTCTCCAGTGCCAATGGGCTTCGCACTGGTGTACACGAACGTAAACTGCGATTTCCAATGTTTCTTTATTCTTTTATACCCTGCAATACACTTTGAAACGAACTTCCGAGAATCGTGAAAATCTACAAAATACACATGAACGATTCATTTCTGAAATATTATTACGATACCCAGTTGTAACGATAGCAAAGTGGTAAAAACCAACATGAAAACGATAGAGCATTCTAGTGGTAATGTCGGCATAGAATATTAAATCGTACGAGTGTCCTAATTTCAACGTACTAATACGAAATACATCCGCAACGCACAATGGTACGCATTTTATCACTCTCAAACCATCAACTAAATTAACAGGAGTCGCAACGCTTTCAGATTCCCCACTCAAGAGCCTCTCAACGGGCGGCGACCTGCCTCCCGACCCGTAGAAAAGCGTCGCGGAGGTCAGCGAATGGAGCCGGAATGGAGACTAATGGCGAGAGGTTAGCGCCCTCGAGGGGGGCCGTGCCCGCCGGGGACAAATGAATTGCGGCGGGCGCCGGGCAACGGGGATCGGGTTGCGGCGGCGGCCGGGGACCGAGGGACGCGAGTTCGCAACCCCTGAAACCTGACTCCGGGCGCCCCCTCCTAACACTTTGGGCTACGGCCGCGGAGCACCAAACGAGCGCGTAAACTGCACACGACGTGGCAATGCAACAAACCGCAAGGAGAACCCCAGAGGTCGGGGCTGGAGATGAGAGACGATAAGTACATCCTCTTAAGCCACGTTCTTCGGATTTAAATTACACCATTACACTTCTACTGAATGAAAAGGTTCTTCAAAGAACACAGTCCCGTTCAAACACTTTTGCACTGTCCAGAAGGCAAAACGCTAGCAGTTTGTTTCAAAACTTTCATCCTTTATAATAGCGTAGAAGGAGAATCGACATTTAGAAACATCAACCGAAGAAACTCTATAAAGACTGCCGTTCCCAATAAACTTTTTTTCTTAATTGAATTTTTAAAAAAATCAGAAATACCTACGTTGTGTTTAGTAAACTTATTAATGCTAGTGGTTACACGTGTATGCTAATGGCAAAAGATACGTACTGGCAGGCACGGGTTCTAAAAGTTCAGTCACTTCACAAAAATTATTTTTCGAAATCCAGAAATAAACACGCAAAGCTTTCTAAATTTTTTACCCTAATTTAACTTTTATATTTGTAAGCTTCTAGTCAATATAAAAAGAAACGAATGTTCTTCGGCTTAGGGTAATAGGGAGAAAAAAATTGTATAAAATATACAACTGTTCATATCGGTGCACCACTGCTAGTGCTTTCGGTGCACTATGGTCATTAAAAATTCCATACAACACTATGTAAACACGCACCAAAGTTCAAAACTCCGATCACGAATTCGAACTGAACGCTCAAGTTCACCCCTTCCGCATTCGGTCGCAAGGGGCTTGCCTTCCGCAAAACCATCACGTTTGAGGGTGGATCGCGACAAGAAAGGGGTCGCACACAAGCATCAAGACGCGCCCTTCGTCAACGGATGGCGGGCGCGGGTCGCTATCGGCCGAGCGCCTCGGCCCCGCCATTCCATACCATTCCATTCCATTCCCAGCGCGGGCGAGCGCACCTCGCAGCGCACGAGAAAGACCGGCGCAGCACAAAGCCCCGCCAGAGCACTGCCGCTTATTTTCTCGTTTTCGCGAGACGTGACCGAGACCACGAGAGTCGCGGCTGCGAGGCCTTTCAATGCTGCCCGCGGAGCCTCCGCCGCCCGATGAATCTGCGATCTCCCGCGCGGATACGGCGCAAAGACGAGCTGCCGCTGGCTATGTACGGGCCGGCAAGGTTTCAGATGCAGCGCAGAGGTGTGGATGGAGTTACAATGCTGACGCGAAATTGCCATTGCCGCGCGGAACGTTTTCCTGTTCCGGTTTAAGAGAATGGATGCCCGTCACGTGCGTAATTCAATTCTTGACGCTAACATCGCACCGATTTCTCTAACGTATTAGGACTTTTGTGAGCGTTCGCGCTCAGTATTTCCTTGTGTTGCTGAGACTCGAGTGCTCACGCTCTCGTGTTACTACAATGTCGACCACTTTTTAGGTGTAGACAGGTTTCGCTTTTAAATTACCCTAGGGACGATGAAAAGTCACTAGGATTTCTTCCAGAATCTCTTAAACGAGGAGAAGAGACTGTAATTATTATTCACTGCCCTAAATAAAAAGGCAGAAATATAAAAAGGAAGTTCAGAGCACGTTCATTTATGCAATGTGAAGAGGAACGTCACACTCGTGCATATCTATGTAATATGATCCGCAGGCCAAATTTCTCCACTGTCCATCTTTTACAAAAAAGGTGAGAATAAAAAAAACTAGTAGTTAATTTTTTATCGTTTAACTTCTACATTGTAATAAACTAGGTATTTTATTTTATTCACAGAACACTGGCGAAGTAAGTTTCGAAACAGAAAGTCTGCATTTGAAGAGCTTTGTGGTGTGTATTTGAGGATTATTTATAAAAAATAATTTCTGTAAATAAAATTTAACTGCTTAATTATTTATGTACATCAAATTTTACAAAGTGAATTTACCGCACAATAAACTTTGCAATTATACTATTTCACAGAAAGTTTACAAAATTAGTGTGTACGACAGTGGATTCGTCAGGTCAGAAAATAAAAACGCCTCCAAATATATTCAAATTTGGCAGTAACTTTTGTGGAAACACCCTACATTGTGGCTTGTCTAATACATAAAAAACAATAGCATTTCGATTAAAAATAATTGCGCTCTAATAATATTATTACTCTTGTATTACTTATTACGTTTTGTGCATTTTCTACGCTTCTGTACCTGACGCTCCTGTGCCCCGGGCGCACATGTAAACAGTCTGTCCTGCTCGACAATGCACAACAGCGGGAAGGTCACGGAACGTCACGTTTTAAACTAGCACCTGAGAAACGGACGTATTTTTCAAGCTGTCAACCGCCAACGCCCAGCCGCCTTCTGTTTATTCCCAGGTCACCGAAAGAACTGGCGGTCATCGCTTTCGAGGCCTCCTCAGATCGCCGGTCACGCCACAGCGACTGCGAAGTCATTTGGAGCGGGGGCGGGGCACGAGACAGCCGCCCGGGCGCTTCGCTTGAGAAAACAAAGCGGCGACGGTGGGGGCGCCCCGACACGGTGATGAACGCACGCCAGCAAATTATAGCGAGGGCGTAGAAAAAAATCGTTAAGTGCTTGCGTATTCTGTTTGTCCACACATTTTACAGTTTGGAATATTCCATCTTTATATAAAAAATGTTCACAAAAGTTTACTTGAAAGAATTGCAAAAGAAAGGAGGAGATTGCTTTGTGTCTGTTCCGAAACTACATAAATAAAATTTAAAGTTAAGATTTCTTTCATCTGATAATTACCCGAACTCAATCCCATATTATCTTCAATTCCAAGCCTCTATTTTCCATTTGACTCTCTTTGGATTTGTTTTCATTATTTTTTTGAAGAGAAATCGGTTAAGATAAAGTCCTTTATCCGCCCACAGCTTACAGTAATGGGCAACTGACCGCCTTCCGAAAACTTGTACATTGGAGCTAAATGTAACATTTCGAACACCCAGTTTTAAAAATCGTTATCGATGTTTCGTCCTACGACACTATGGAATGAGACACGTGTGCGTTCGCAATACTATCTCTGTCTGTGGAGATCGTGGGGGATAACCAAATTAGGATTATGCAGGGGGGAAGCCCATCGCCCGGAGTCAAGGGCTGTGTGTGTGTCCGTGTGTGAAGGCGCACAATTAACAAAGAAGGATTGCACGCACATTGGAGCATTGTTTATCGTATTGGGCCAACTTCAACGAAGAATTAATAGCAGGAACCGAGCTTCTTGCCGACCTGGATGGCCGAGGTGGCTAAGAGCGAGTACCGACTCAACGCTTCGGTCCGAAGGGTCGCGGGTTCGAGTCCCGCCTTGGGCATGGCTGTTTGTCCCTTGACTTTGTATGTATGTGTTGTCGCGGAGGGCCTCGCGTTCTGCTGACCCCAGATCAGAGGAGCCCGTAAGTGTGTTGGTGTCTAGTGTATGGTCCAATATGCGTCCCATCGGGGCGTAAAGGGTAACCGGCTGTCGGCTGGATCAAAGCCCTAGATTAAAAAAAAAAAAAAAAAAAAAAAAAAAAAAAAAAAAAAAAAAAAAAAAAAAATTTAATGTCGAAAATCATCTTCCACCGGAACTCTACGAGTAAACTAGTACTCTCTTGTCGCCGAAGCTTCAGTGTGTAAACTCGCAAGCGCATACATGCATTCCACACTGCGACACCGAAAGCTCCGCAGTCGGAGTATCGGGGTCACATGCCGATCTCCCCAGGAAATCTGTCCGGCGAGTGTGACGCGGCGGGGAATGGCAGAAACGGCGTCGCCCAAGTGCTGGCGGAGGAGCGGGCTTTCTAATCCCGAACAGGTCGTCGCCTAGCCAGCAGGCGCATACGGGACGATCCGCAACGGCCCGCAAGCGCGGTAACGAACCCGGGGCCCCGAGGTGAACGCCCGGCCCGGCGAGCCCCGCGCGGCGGGTGGCGCTGGCGGCAGCGGCTTGGGGACCGCCACCGCCCCCCAAGTGCGCACGACGGAGGCACACAGAGACAGAGCGCCATCCACCTCCAGGCGAACGACCACCGCAGGAGTGGGCTCCATTGTCACTGACTCCACTGTCATTAACTATCCCGTCATTTAACCCGCTCGCCCACATCACACTGTTTTCTGACCAATACGATTTTTAATTACACGTGATTGATTACTTTTTATAAATGGTACGCAACTTTTATTGTAAAAGGGTAAAATATTATCAAAAAATATATCCGAGACGGGTTAACTTTATCGACTGAAAATAAATCACTGGAACTTTCTCAAAATGTTTCACTTCACATAAAATGAGATTTTTTAAAAATTTGAAATCATTTTACTTAAATGTTGCGAGAGATTCAGTGTACGAACGAACAATAATTGTATTTACGGTTTCCATTACTCAAGCTCTGCTAATGAACTTGTCATATCATTATTGGCTAGAAGTGATTTCTCATTTCAATAATATTGCCAAGCGCGAGCTAAATTTATTTATTTTTATTAAACAGCTAAAGTATTTACATAAATGATGCGCATAAAATGCACGAATTTAATAAAACAGGAACACTCACACAGTAAAGTGAATGAAGCGAATTAAAGTATCTGCATATTGATTTAAAGTAAATTGAAAACTTTGCGTCGGTTTAACTCAAATATATGTCACCCCAATCGCGGTTCCGAAACTCAAGTCTCGGCGTCGACTTGGAACTGCGCGAGCAAAGCTAGTCAAAACGTCTATTCGTTTGCCACGCTAATTTATCCGGAGTACTTTAACACGTACAACGTTCCGAATCAACCCCACCCCTCCTTTACAGCGCATTCCACACGTGTTCGGTTTATCCATTTCATTCAGCTGTTAGTGAAAAAAAGTGAAAAAAAGAAGGGAAAAAACAAAACACTCGGGCAGGGCGGGACAGGCGCCTCTGGCGTCGCGCCAGGCGCCGGCCACCGCCGCTCCAGCCACGCCTCCCACATACTCCCATCAGAGCAGGGACTGATCAGGCGGGGGCGGGCATGCGGGCCATGCCTTTCCCCAAAAGGCCTCGAGTTTTCATTTGTTACCTTCCCTTATTAGGCAAAATTTATATAAATATTTGTTAGAACTATGAAATTATTTTTAAAAAATATTGTAAAGTACCACATATACACTACAAAAGTAATATCAAATAATAACAAATGTGTTTGTTATTGTATTTTAAATCTATGTCTGCCAAATGATCGACTGGATCCGCCCCTACATCAGCGGAACGTATCAGGGAAGTCCCATTACCCATGTCCAGGGAAATTTGAACATTGTATTAGCGCGTTAAATTAGATGTGTTTGATCGGGGAGATCTATATTTAACGACAGTTAAAGGGAGACATTTTGAATAATATCCACACAATTCCAATACGAGTCGCAACCGGCCTTCACAGTAGCAAGGAGTTTTGAGAACAATTTCTCTAGTACCGTGACATGTAGGTTAAAGCAAGATTATGAACTCATTTCACTTTGCCCACAGACAGTTTTCAACTGTTTTTTGACATTAAATAAACATGCCATTTAATCGGTAGTATTAATTTAACACACATTTTCGCATGAACACTAATATGTGACAATATTCTACTGTTCGAATGTTCAAAATGTATCTACGTGCCTTACAATTACAACAAGCTTTAATACTTTCTTATATGTTAAAATGGTATTTTTTGACAAGATAACAATGAGTTGTGCAAAGCTAGATAGGATACTGCGACGGTAAATCACCAAATTACCACAGTTTTCTTCACTGTTTTGCATTTTGCACAACAATGAAAACCGAACCGCTACCTCTTTTTGGGTTCTGCCATTAATTCTAATATCACTCGTGAACGATACAATTAATACATTACGATTACATACAGAGTAATTAGAGCAAGTGATTTCCGCAATAGATTTATTTGTTTCATGTGAAAACTGTACTCCAAACCAGTCTACGTGGAAGCAACTCATCCATCGACCTGAAATTGTGTCCCGATTAAACGCAAACCTCTCTCTGACATGCTTCTGCTACCAAAATCCTCGGTCGACTTGCAGGTACATGCAAAGTCACGGCTTCGACGAAGACATCTCCACGTGTCTACGACATCAAACCGGTCCTACCACGAAGAACTAGTACTTAATTCCGGTGAAAATAAACGCTAGGAAATGTATGAGCAGGCGTATTACGTAGATGGAACAAGTCAATAAATCCATGAGTCGCATTGCTTGATGGTACTGAAGATCTCAAAAGGAAAAGACGAGCCCCGTCCGTGGTAAAACTACACAATGGTATATATAAGCAATTGTCCATTCATTGACGGGTGATGTGCTGGCAGTACAAGTAGCGCGACACCCCTGTCTACGCAGGATTCGAAGTTCCATCCGTTGCACAGAGCGGTTCCGTCGCCTACATAATCTACAGTCACAGTCATCGGGTAATATGCGAGTTTCCGTGTGTGTTTCTATGTCTACCCGCTAATGTCCTGATTAGACATATCCGGTCCATTCTTCAAAGCAAGCCAGCCGTCTCTGCACTTCGAGATGGCACCTAAAAGTGGTGATACTGTGTTAACTGTTACACAGTCTTTGCAACGTATCATGACTCGCTACCACATAATTAATTAATTGGCGGTAATGAAGCTTAATTTTGTATTGAAAGAATTTTTTAAGGAGAACAATCGACAGATACTTTTTCATCCTACTTTCTATGTTCGTGGATAGGCAATCCAATGAAATGTACAGCATGCATTTCAATAAAATGTTTTATCATGAATATGCTTAGCAATAATAAAAAATAAAATAAAATACTCTGAGACGGAACGGTAAGATGGTTGCAAATATTTGATTCATTTGTATACCTACTATACTTAATTTATTCACTATCCATTTACTTTCGTACTTTTACCGCTTACTTTACTTTGACCGTAATTCAATTTCCATCCCCACTTTTGTATGATCGTATCGCCGAGCTAAGCGCAGCCCGTAGCCTCTCGAGCGGGCGGCCAAGCGCACGAGCGGTGGCGACGACTGGCGGCGCCGATAGCAGCAGCTGACGCCCGCCACAGCGGGAAGCGCATCTGCCTCTTCAGCGCCCTGCACCTCGCGCGGCTCCCCCCACGCTTTGAGGGCAGGGGGGTGACGTTTACAAGGTGGCTGAATGGCACACAGGCAGTTTCTTCGGAGTCACGTGACGTGGCATTTCATCGGGTGTAAAGGCGGCAAACTGCTGCTCGTTTGCGTGAAGTCTATACTTATTTATCCGTATGCTGCACTGTAGACTTAAATCATCAGCGCCTTTCCTGACAATTCATTTTAATGCAATCTACAGAGAAGAAAATGAACGCGCCTTCAGTGTCTCCCGAGTTATTTCGAATTATGTTTTATTCTGTTAATAGGGATACATTTTCCGGCATTCATTTGGAGTGTAACTCATTCGTATCGCGGCGTAAGCTAAAATATCATTCGGAATTGAACCCCAATACTTCCACGTAATGAAGCAAAGGCATTTATAAATTTCCGTTTATTTTTATTATTGTAATTTATGTTGGAAGGCATAGTTCGATATCTTGCCTTACATTCGCAAATCAAACATTTGATGAACTTCTAGAAATTTACTCGAATAATAAATACTTTACCAACAGACCAATCTGTAAAGAACACCTTTTCATACAAAACACCCACTAAAATTCCAAGTGCAGATAACCATCAATGAGTAATTTGTATCCTCACTGGAAGATGCTTCATAAAGAATTCTGTAGATCCGCCGAACTATGTGTTCAACCCGACGAAGGCACACCCGACCTTCAACAGCGCGTATACCATTTTTAGCGGAAAAGCAGCCGCACAAAAACCGCCCAAGAGGGAGACAAAGGCGGGGCGGGTGCGTCCGGTGCGTGGGAGGCGCGTTAAAAATACCCCGCGCGCCGCTTCCGGTGACGCAGCCGGCGCCGTCTGGAATAGGCTGCGGGGGCGGCGGCGCCGCGCCCCGGGCGGCGCAGGTGGTCGTAAAATTCGCGCCCGCCCCGGGGGCCTTGCTCAAGGCGGCGCGCCGTGGAGTAGGAGCACGACGGGCCGCAAGGGGGGGGGGGCATCGCCTGGCGGGGAGGGGTACACCACACTCGACTGGATGGGATTGAACTAGGGTAGGGCCTCGTTTAACTCGATTCGTAGTCTCTTTTTTAATGGGGCACTAGCGAGGTGTCGGAAAAGTAGTACCATGCAGGTGACGGTTTTTAGTCTGTTAGTTTTTCAAGTCATTATGAACATTTATTTTCTGAATTATCAAATTAACAAATGCCAACATTCTACCATGTGATTTTAGGTCAGAATAACTTTTGAAAGTCACCTAATACATATTATTCATCGATATTTATATCGGAGTTTCACCCTAGTATGCATAAAACACGAGTTGAAAAGTGTCTATTTGTAGGGAACTATTTGATCGTGAGCGGGGGCGTTTCCTCTGCCTCGAAAGACAAAGTGTTTTTGCTCTCTCAATCGGCTGCTTTTTGAACTATATTTATGAAATTTATTGTAGTAAAAATATACTACTTTCTAAACATATTTCACATAACTAAATTAAGCTATTTTTGAAACATGCCACTTCTCTTGCGCACCGACGATTGAAGAATCATTTTCCAGACAATAACAGACCCTTCCATTTCCTGAAAAACAACGTTAGTGAATACTCCTAAAAACGCGTTCCCGAAAACCCTTTTATCCCAGCCTTCTACTCCGCAAAGCCACCCTCTCCGTATTCCAGAGCCGCGCGCTCAGATCCGCCGGGGGCTGCGCAGTTCCCACCCCCGCCCCCGCCCCCGCGCGCGACTGCGGCACCGGCGCTGACGCCGCGCCGCTCTAGCGGGGGCGGGGGCGGCGGGGGATGCTGCATGGACCGCCGCCCCGCCCCGCCTCGCCCCGCGCCGCCCCCGCGGCGAGGGCGTTGCACCCGCCGGGTATTGATTGCGGGGGCGCCGCCCTGCACGGCCCGCACCGGCGCGGCGCGGCGCAGCCCCGCCCGCGGCCAAAGTCAATGCCAGGGCTGCCTCAAGGCTACGCAGCCGCCCACCCGCCCGCCGGGCCACGCCCCATTCATGCACCATGCGACGAGCTTTTTAAGCAAGCAGCTAAGCATACGGATAAATGGAAGGCGGTTTGATAAGTCAAAACGTACGTGTAAAGCTAGTTCCATAGGGGTTTTTCCACTAACTTGGAAACTAGTCTATTGTTTGGCAGAGCTAACTGTCTGGGTTTGTGGAGAGGAGAGTGGGTCGCGAATAATTCTAGTTCAACCAACAGTTCAAGCGAACACATAAATGAAGAGGGTGGGAATGCGGGGCATTTAATTACGTGGAGATAATTAGCAGTAGGAGTTATGCGAATGAAGCGAGCTAAAATTAGCCGTATCTGTATTTTGGTGTAAAATGCTTGGAAATATTGCGTTGGGTGGACTCATTTTGTGTTAATAAAACCGAAGCGCAGCTATTCTCTTGGAAATGCGCGATTAAATGGAGACTAATTGGTGATAGTTTTGAGCAGCCAACTTAACCGGACTATAAAACTACATTTCGACACGCACAACTAAGCCCTATGCTCCCAGTAAAATGCCCCAGTTTGCATCATACTAACAACTCTCTTCCAAATAGAACTTTAAAATATAATGAATTTTCTGATAGAGATCTTGCTTAAAATTTGCGCCAACTCCAAACTCTCGAAACCTCATCAACAGCATAACTACCAGTTTTCACCCATTCTTATCAGAATAATATCCTGTCAATCAAATTATACTGCGCGACATTTCAGTGTACGCATCAATGGCTTTCTTGAAAGAACTGGAAAGACAAAGACAATTAAATATTCAACATTCTTTACTCAATACGACGGAATTAATTTCCACATCAGAAAAATGTATTCTTTATCACAAACTTGTGACATGCAACCGTTCCCTTCATCATTCTGACACTCTTCGCGGAAAGGAATATCAAAGTCATTCCTTTCGCAGCGTTTACACTGTTTTACAAGAGCTTTCCAGGGAGTGAGGCTCCTGCCTTAATCCCGTGAAGCGCCATCGTAATCCACCGATTCTCCTGCGACGTCTCCCCGAGAAACGTTGACACCAGTTTTCGTAACGGGCTGCCTGCCATCGCCGCCGCTCGCAATTTAATTCCACTGCCAAGCAATTCGTTGGGGGAGAGGAGGGGAGAGGCGCGTTTTGTGCCCATTACTCGGAAAGTCGTTACAAACTCGAGGAACTTCCGAGAAAAGAGCAGCTCAAGCAGAGTCTGACAAGACCACGGGGCGCGGGGGAGCCCGGGAGGGGAGTGGAGGGGAGGGCGGGTCCAACGAACTGACAAAGAATATTCTGGGCCCGGCCTTATGCCTCTCAGCGGGCGTTCCACGATTCTGCGTATTTCTTCTCATTCGGGGAAGGGTGAAATTCGCCTTCTTTTAGAGGCGAATTATCCGCGTGATAAATAGTTTGTTAGCTAGAATACACATGTACTTAAATACAGGGTAAAAAAAAAACAGTGCATCATGAACCGAAAAAAATCGGAAGTAATGTGTAATCAGCACGATCTACCAACAAAATCTTCCGGCATTTTCAGAAACTTAATTTGTAAAACTCATTTTACAAATTTAATGTTAGAGTTACAGTTATATTTAATGTTGTAGCAACTCGTCCCTATATTTTCATTTACTTTTTTTCGAAAATTATTCTGTTTTTGCTTCCATAATTGGTATGTTGTAATATTTTATGAAGGACGTGATCTTGACAAATCTATTTTTGCTACACTAAAAACAATTTTAAACACACTACAATATTGCTCTATACTAAAAATGTATCATTTTATTTAGGCGAACTATACATATTTTTAACGTCTTAGCCAACCCGTACGGTGCTTTAAAAGTGAAATAGAAATCGCATTCAGGTAAGAAATAACCCATCATTTCATCTCTATGAAATAAGATAGCAACTGCAAAAGATGTCAACTATTCTTCCTATCAGAAAGGAGATCAACACATCACCCTTTTCTGAGGCCATTGAATCATTGTAATTCAAACGCCAACATCGTAAATTATACTCAAAATGAGGATGAAAGTCTGAATAAAACATCGCAGCATCGTAAATTACACTCATATTAAGGATGAAAGTTTGAATGAAACATCACAGCAAAACACGAGGGCATGATCGCGCTTTGTTAAAAAAGTTGCACTTGTTCGCGAAACGGTGGCAAGGCCACGAAAGCGGCTCGGACCAGGAAAGTGTCGGGCGGAGAGGAGCCGGGCGGAGAGGAGCCGAGCTGAGCGGAGCGCCGCGGGGGCGAGCGGAGGCAATTTGGGGACATTAGCGCTTTCTGCATGTCAGCGCCGTCGCCGCGCGCGTAATGAGATCCTGGAGGCGGAGACGGAGCCCGCACGGGGAGAGGCGGTGTGGCTAAGGTTACCAACAGTGGTGTTTTCTTTGGGTGTGCGAGTCGTGTGTCAACGCCCAAGGAAATTAAAAACCATTTTTTCCCTTTGAATTTATTTACATTTTTTTTATTTATTCAGTCTTCCGTACGATTGGCGTCATAGATCGGTACCAGCGCGTCCATGCAACGCAGGCAGTGCGCGAGCGCAGCTCAGGCCGTTGGCGAATGCCTCCAACGTCTTCAGGACGGATGGAGGAGCTGCAGCGCATGCGCGCGACATCCCCCACACATGCATGGACAATGCGTGACAAGGCTTTGAATATCTTTTTAACGGCCTGCTGGAGAGCGAGATCAATTGAGGACAGTCCTCCCAAATGCAGGACGGTTGGCAACCCTAGTGTGGCTCTGCGGACACTAAGCGCCAGAGACCTGCAGCCGATGCGACCCGCGACGTCGCATCCGGTTGGCCATCCCACTCCGGCAGGTGGAGAGCGTTCGCCCACGGGCGGTGCATTGCTAGGGGGGGGGCAGCAGCACACACACAAAGGGAAGGGAAACGCATTTTGACTGATTACCGCGTCTTGTATGCCTCTTTTGCTTGTTAGCTCGGCTCCATCGTCATTATTATCACCACCATCATCATTTTTATAAGTATTAGTATTAGCTCGAGCCAACGAGTTTCAAATGAGCTCTTTACTACGATAGGGAATCAGCACCACAACGAGGTTACTTAATCCCATTGAAATAACGAAGATCCCAATACATAATCAAGTTCGGGCGTGCTTGAGACTTGCTGAAGTATGTGGAACGCTCATAGCAATTAACTTAATTGCAAGTAACTATTCTGGCTTGAAAGTCGTGTGATGCATTTTCCTATTAGTCAAGCTGTGAGGAAGACGATGTACTAGACGAAGTATAAGAAAGAACCAAACAGTCACATCAATCCTAAGAATTGGAAAATATGCCATCACTCAATTGTTATTTGTTTATGCTTCAAATCACAGAGGGAAGTAATGAAAACAAGTCCAGATTCTTACTATTAATAACTATTATTTTAGTTCTTATTTTATGAAGGCGACTAGTGTACGTATCATTTAAACAATTGCAAAATTGTGACCACGCCTTTTTATAGAAATTAAGTAGAAACAATTATAAAATTATCAATACGGACATCGGGAGATAAAAACGAAGAACCCATCCTGCATATACGTAATCCCCAGTGCTAACACACCTCCTCCAGCAAACAGTACGTATTCCCAGCCACAAAAACTTGTGGAAGCCGGTTAAGAAACAAACGTTTCTCTGAGAAGGCGCCGCAGGGCGATACTTCAGGGCCTTCTTAGAGCTCCCCGCGAAACCCAAAGCCCTCGCTGCGTCACCGACGCGAGACGAAGCGCAGGTCTGGAGTACATGTGCCAGCGCTGCGTGCATCTTCTCGCCCAAACCCACGCACGCGAGATTTTTTTTTTTTTTTTTTTTTTTTTTTTTTTGTACAAAACAGGTAACGCATATGGATAAATGCGACACATATGGAATGCTTGTAGTATCAAGTAGATATTCATTAGTTTTAGTTACGCGAGCGAAACGAATCATATCAAGTCGTTTCTGTACTGGTCCTGTATTCTGGCGCAAATGCGACGGAAATTGTGTGTTCGATGGGATCAAAATATTTAACATTAACCATGGAGGCGGAAAGCCTGTTTCTCCCAGTTCACTTCGAAATGCGCGAAGGAAGATGTCAAATTGGCCGTATCAATTTGACCCTTTTTTCCTCCCAAGCTAACTTAACTACCTTAACTTCTTGAATCACCGCCAAGTATTTCACACGTGTTCCATTTAGCCAGGGTCGTTTGTCAAAAAAATACTCCTAGCCGAAATCCCCGACATGGCAGCCTGCTAGCCGTTTGGGAGCGCGTGAGTGAATAGGCCCACTTCTTCGCCAGCCGACTACATTACCCCCTAATTTCATTTGCGGACTGGAACAAGGGGAAGTGCACGAGGGCCTTCGGGAGCGCGTATCTCAGCGCCGTCGGAGGGTCCCGGGGCAGGTCTCCTTCATCGGAGCTCTGAGGCGGAAGGCGACCGCCGAAGCGGTGATGGGGGAAGAGCCACGCCCACAAGAGGCGGTACTGCCAACAGCGCAGCCGGGAAAGATGAATGGCACTTAGAAAACTGGAATTAAATGGAAAGAAGATGCTGGCTTGATAAAATTACGAGTACATATACGTATGCTGCCTGAAGGCAAGGTGTACCAATGGTTACTCGACTTTATAAAAAGGTCGTGTCGCAGGTTTTTCAATCAGGAAATGCTTGACCCGTTTTCAGATTATCATTCAATGCGTTTATTAAAAACACATTTGTGTTAAATCTGTGGGTGCGAGAGGCACGTGAACATTAAAACAACGAGTAGGCCAGTATTTGCCCAAATAGTTTTAGTGACGAATTGAACAGAACATTCTCACCACTTATGGAAATCAACGAGTGTCCAATAACTCGCTAATGAAGCGGATACGTTTTGGTGAAAAACGAAAACGTAAACTATTGTCCAGCGATTGCGGATTAGGTCTCTCAGAATTTACTATTTCGTTTAATGTGAATAGATGTTGAATTTTATCTTTCCAAATCGTTTAACAAGTACATCCGTGGGTGCGATTTGGCAACTTTTTCCAGGATCATAGTTTAAACATCTGGGGAAGGGGCACTTCAAATCGATAAATGAAACAAGGCTATCTTCGCTTTTAGCACAATGTGAATATAACCTAAAAATGCTGTTTGAAAAAAGTTCAATTCCTGAATTGAACAAATCGAAGTGTTTACATATTATTTCCCTGAATTAAACACACTTCCAGAAGATATCTAGTTCTTCATGACGGGCTTCCCGACATCCCTTCAAGTCGCACCCTCCTCATCGATCGTGAACGCATGTTCTTTTTACGCTCCCGGCGCGAGTGGTGGCTCATGATTTCAGCGCCCTGCCCATCTCGTTTACCCGGACTCGCAGAAGGGGCGTCGAGTTCCGGCAGTTGCCATGGCGACGGCGCCAGGCGCGTGTCGCCACTACCACCACCACCACCACCCCTGGTCCCAGAGCCTCCTTCGGCACCCCATTCCCATTAGGAACGTCATCGACCGCCAGCACCGCCGACCACGCCCCCCTCCGTGCATTCCGCGCGCGCTGTCACCCGCCACGCCCCTTTCTCAACCTCCCTCCCCTCCCCTCCCCCCTCTCATGCTTCGGCATTCGCTCATGAGATTCTTCGGAAAGTTGGTCGCGCCCCGGGCGGAGGTCTAATACTGAATTGCCCCCTCAGAGGAAAGCACGCAAGGAAAAGGTTGACGTGGCAAATTTCGCAATTTTTCTCACGATCCAAATGTCACGAAATATTACGTGTTTTAATTGTTAAAATAGCAGAAATAAGGTATTAAAACACAAAACTTTTGCAGAGATAAGTCATTAAACGTTTTTAAGAACACCACATTCCTTTCGATACTTTCGCCTTCAAGTTACAATCATCAGTATACTACAGAAATGCACTCAATGTTGTTGCATATTTACACGAAACAATGCAGTAAATCGTATGTGGAATAGTTTATTTCTGAGCAACAACTACTGACATTAGTTTAGCGTAGCAGTTGCCCTCGCAACACATCAGCATCCGTCGACAAGATTCCTTCAAGTATCCAGCTATGAATTTGCTTTCGTTTGCTCATTAGAATCATGGTTCCTCCAATACGATCAGTTAGTCTTGTTTCTTTCATTACAATACCATAATACCTCAATTTTAACACTCAAAGCTAGCTAGATAGAACCTGTACATACGAGTTTCTGGTTGAATAACAAATTAGCATCGCGATGAGTTTACAATGTGAAAAAGTAAAAATGTGTTCTAATTTATCCGCACAATCTATGCCTCACCCTACACGAATAGAAACTTCAACAACCTTGACCTTCTCGGATTATTATGCAACACGCCAGTATGAAGCCTGACCAAAGGAAGATCGAAATCTCCTACTCGCTGGCACGAAAACATGGCCCACGACAACTTGATTAAGCCAGCCTTTGAAAAAAAAAAATGTATCACATTATAACGGTAAGAGGCATTACAGTCACCACGCGTTTTCGATGAAAATGATACGATGCATCTTCCTTTATTGTGCCATCACGGCGCATTAGAAATAATTCGCGATGCGCGGATAGCAAGGGCTTCATCAGAGCGCAGCTTCGGCGGGTGAGCTCAGAGCGGCACGGGTGATCTCACTGCTCGCCTCGGGCGCTCCGGCTTGGCCGCGACCGCGGATTGCCTGGATACGCAGGGGTGATGCAAGTGTGCACAAACAATCACATGGCAACGGACCCGAAGGAAGGTACTGCTCTCATACGCTGTTACCTAAAAATTCAGCATTTTTTAAAAATCTTCCGGACAGTGTGAATCATTTTGTTTGAACTATAATTGAAAAAACAACAACAAAAACAAACGTATAAATCAGGGACGGGCTGGTTGGATAAGGATTTTTTAAATATTTTGTTATTTATGTAATCTCTTTTAAAACCAATCAAAAACATTACCAAGGGGAAATAATGCTTCATAATAATATTCCTAGAAATCACACTTACAAAGCAAATTCATTAATATAATCCCTTTATAAAAATCTACAAAAATTAGCAATCTTCATAATTTTCGTACCATACGTTTGAAATGGGCGTAAATACACTATTTAAATGAAATTTAGCTTAAGTAAAAGAAGTGTTCTAGTGCATCCAAGAGATGTCCAATTAGAATTTGTTGCTGCTACTTGTTACAGTGCTTTTTGCTCAGTGGCCCTTCAAAACAATATGATAACTAAACTGAAATAAGTTGAATATTTATTATACACATTGCGCTGTTTTCAATGAGCCGACAGTTTCTAGTATCTAAAAAGCGAAAAGAGAGTACTGTAATATAAGCACTACCGTAAACAGAGAGGACTAATCTTATCTCTCAACAAGGATATTTATGAATGATTGCTGTGCCGCAAAGGTATCTTCCAATATGGTACCCGAACGATTTATGCTTTTATGGAGGTGGGATGTTATGACAAGACGATAACAAGGGAATTCCCTGGTGTTTACTTTCACAAAAGGGCCCAGAGAAACTGGAGTAACGAAGCGACATCACGACTTGGAACAAGTTTTTGAATGGTAGAATCTGAATCCTATTATTGCAAAATGTTCATATTTTGAGAAATATCATCTTTATGCACACTTTTATATAAACGAATACCAAATAACTTTATTAAGAGAAACCTAAGGGAACAATTTCGGATATTATGTAAAAAAATGTTGTATCTCGGCAAAATTATTTTGCGTTTGCAACATTTAATGAATTGTCCACTGTGCAATACTCTTTTCAGCTGACTAAGTTTGTGAACCCCTTTTTCTTTAAATTAACCAAAAGAAAATACAAAATTGTTTAAGAATAATATGTAAAAGAAGTTATCGGAACTACATAAGTTATTACGAAGTAGTATTCGAAGCGAGATTCTTGGATTGAGGTAAAATATCAACGAGAAAATTTCTCTTTGGAAAAATATCTTATTTCACACCCCTGGTGAGCTTGAAGTGCACCGTGGCGCGGCGTTGCATTGGCGATAAAGTCACTGCCCCCCCCTCCCCCGGGGGAATTCCCGCTCGCGGTTCCGGCCCCGAGGCACGTCTGCACGCGCATGTCGCCTGCGCTGTACTGTGCGGCGGGCGCCGACAGGTGGTCGCCCTGCTCGCTGGGAAGAATAATCCCGCACAGTCGAATCTCAACAATAACAGCTACGTGTGCGTGTGGGTTCGTGACGCTCAACAAGAGTCAGCGCACGTCGAGCTGGCAAACGTTGAAGACTAGGCCATTAGTTAGTAGGACCCGAATTTTTCGAAGTGAATTGGAGTTTAGTACCCATGTTTCGTGGTTTGGTGTATTATTTTATTTAATATTTATTTATTTTATTTAATATTTATTTATTTTATATATGTATTATATTTATTTTATATTTATTTATTTACTTTATAATTAATTTTTATTTCATTATTATTATTATTTCAATTTTAATAATGTTCGTAACGAAAGGAGGAGCCGCCCCCAGTGACGCAGAAGCTTCCCTATAATGGGAAAGAAGGGTGCGAATTCGAATCCCGCGAAGGACTGGAGCGACCGAAAGCTGATTAAGAGTGCGCCCATCACTAAGATCATTATTTCCGTAAGTGTAGTGTTTGTCCCATCTCGAACTGGCGGTGTTTCTCCCCGCGGGGACGTGATATCCGGTGCTAATCTTAGGTCGACATACTCCCCGCCGGAACAAACTCTAAGCTCCCAAAATGTGTGATAGTGTGATGCTTCAAGTGTGTGAGGGTGTGTAAAGGGAAGCGTGGAGACCAGAATGAGCAAGTAACGATAACACGCGGTCTATGGCCCGTTTGTTCGGGTACTGTCCTGGTATTCGCCAAATATTTGACGTGAGAAATCTATCGGAACGAAAATCTATCGGATTAGAGCTACTAATTCTAACTCCCCGGTAGAATTCTCCTTCAGACAGCGGTTGAAGTCGACATAGCTCTGAAGCTAATATCGAAACCCATTTTGACTCTAAATTTTAGAACCTTCCAATCAACTATACGGAAACCGTCGCGACGGAACCGTGTTGCCGCTGAGTTCTCACAGGGGGGTTAAGACAGTTCTCAAACTCTTTCGCACACAATTTGAACATCACCACATTCATTACCCTTGAACTCGCAGTATCTTTCACCTCTCTTGATCACGTCATACTCCATCATTCAAACAGTGGAAAGCAAAAGCAAACCACCCATGTGATCGTCTCTCAGGAACGATTTACCTTCTAATTTATATTGCAATATCTAATTAATTTACATGAATTAAATGATAGGCTAATAAAAAAATCTTAAAGTTTTGACAAAACATATTGTATCGGTTTTGTCATCTTTTATACATGTTTATTACTTCCATGGTGAAATTTAATTGATGGAAAACTTTGCACATTCAGTGCTGTGTTCTGTGTGTCTGCATTCATTTTGCTGATGTTGCCAGCATGAGCTCACAACTCCTTAGTCAGGTCATTACTTCAAGGGATTCGTTTAGTCATTTCCATGCGACCTTTAACACGAAGTGAAACGTATTGCTTAATGCGAACTTGCAGTGTAATTTTTTAGTTTATAATTGTGCAGGATTAAACACGTTCCGTATCTCCTGTGATTCAATGGTTGAAAGACAATGCGGGTAATAGAGATATGAATAAACAAGTATTTTTATCAGTTCTCTCCGGGGATTGTGGTACAACGGCGAGGGCAGATGTATCTTCCTCGCCTGAAAATGAAACTTCCAACGTTTGGTTCTTCGCTGCACCGGTATCGTTGCGAGTAACTGAGCAATCAACGCCTTGTGTATCAAGGTTAACACTACTTCCGTGTCAGGCAATTCTGGATGAAATAAGCACACTTCATTCTATGCCATATTTTTTTTAATTCGAAACTTTTGGTATATTTCTCATGAAAATTCTCTTCAATTAATCAAATTTTCAATTTGAGAGTATTTTCGGAAATGCGTAGAAAACGCTTCAATATACGACCGTTTTAATCTCCACTTACTCTGAATTATAGTAATTAGAAATGATTTTAAAGAGTGAACATTTCAAAAAAATCTGAATTTCGTAAGCAGCTACTAAGAATGGCAGTAGAAGAACTAACGCAAAATTGCTTCATCCACCAACAAAAGTAAAAAAAATCGTGCTCACATTTTGAATAATTATTCAAGTGGGAACCCTATATTGCAAGTTTGCGTATGCAACAGCAGATCATACGTCGAAGATAAACCAACTTCGACCCGAGGGAGTAGCCCGACTTTCCTCTGAAAGGATCCAGTCAAGGTCTTTTCAACCTCACTAGAACGCTTCTACAGTGTATTTATGCATGCACCACCGACGTAACTCGCCAATTTCGGAAACCGTATGCAGAACACTGAGCAGATAACGTACGAGCCAAGCCTGTTCGTTTGCATAAGGAGAGCGACAAGGGCGCCGTCAAGTCGACGAGCCGCACCTCCTCAGTCCCACTTCCAAGTTGGATGCGCTTTGCTGAAATTGCGCAAGAAACGCAATGCACGCAGGGTGGGAATTGACAGGGGGTGAGAAGCTGGGGATCGTCCCCACTTAAGAAGTACTTATTTGTACCTGCTATGGGCACAATTAATGCAAATCTGGGTACCTCGGTTATGATTTTATTCTTTGAAATGATCGAATCAAATTAATTGGATAAAGGAGAGCAGGATTTATTTAGACTATGCTTTAAAAGCAAATTCTTCGTTTCACTCGCCAATTTCTCGATTGAACCCGTCGAGTTTTGAACGTCCCTCTCTGGACCCAATTGCAAATTCACGTGCTGGTTGAAGTTTGCCCCTACGGTGCATCGTACGGACTACCTACGCCACCGCGGTGGCGGGATACAGTCACTAGTTCAGTAGCTGTGTCGGGCGTGCCTAGCTAATTGAGAATTCAAAAAGTTTTAATGTAACGTTGTTGCGATTCTCCCTGATCCCTTCAAGCCAAAACCTGAGCTGTTCCTTAAAAGTTCGCCACGGATCGCAAGCGATAATTTCTTCCCTACCACGTTCCCATTCACCTTTAGAGCCAGACAATGGATTAACACCCACGATTAACATCCCCCCCCCAAGCAATTGCAAAGGCTCGAGTATACCTACATCAAGGCTCGTTTTGGTTTGTGGTCACAAGTGGTTTGGTTTAGGATATGCCATCTAAATAGATGGACCGCGGACCACATCCGTCTAGCAAAAATATTTCAGCTGGTTTGCAATGAAACAATGTTTACAAGACTAACTTTAAAAAAATTATTTTAATGCATCTTCTTTCTGACAACGGTACAGTAATACATGGTTGTTGATGTCCTAAATAGTTGAAATTTATAATCTACAACAGAGTTTACCGAGCTTCCCTTAACCGTAAAATCAATATTAAAGACCCTTCGGAAAATCTAATTGAGATGGGGGTACCATAGGAAGAGGAACAGGAAGAATACAGAACACATCAGATAAGGCGAACGAAGCTAAGTTTTAATTTGCATAAGAAGGCGAAGGGTGTGCCATCGCGTTGACGAGCCTCGCCCTACAGTGCCTCGTCAAGACGAGCTGACTTATCTGAAGGACTTCCGCCGAGGTTGGCACGACTTCCTGGGAGCGCCCAGTTATCAGCGCCCGGCGCAGGCACGCGACCAAGACAAATGGGCATAGCTGCTATAATGAGAAAACAGAAGGACGGACAAGACCAGGCGAGAAGCAAGATATGACATTTGAATGTGCCTTCTTTGAAATCCAAGAAAATGTTCTAGACTGGAAGACAGAATCTGTTTGTGAACCTGGACGAAGGCTAAAACACTAACGAGCAAAAAGACGATTACGGCTTTCGTCTTTTCATTTCACCACGCTATCTGTCCAGATGAACTCTCAACACTACCAATAAAGAGAACTATGATGACTACTAGCGCACTGCTACTCTGATGAGAATGCTGTGAGGCGCACAAGTGTCTCGAGGAAGTGCTTCTTAAGAGCTCGGATCCACAGTTTTTAAGAAATCTTACTTTTCACTGTCAGATAGCGCGTGAGCGTCAATGAGTTCATTCATACCTCTCATTTTTAAATAATTAATTAATTTCAGCCTGTGGGTAAAAAGCTACGTGTTGAGAGTTGTGTACACATGACAAGCTAGAGGAATAAACTCCTGTGGATTTTTTTTTCTTCGTGTTTTCTCGCCCTTCTTTGAAGGCAACAAAATCTTTAAAATTGTCTTGTAGAAATTACAGAAATCTATTACCAGCAAAGGTATAAAATGCTTTTGAAAATCACGCAGGGTCTCGAAAACTTAATTGCAGTGAAATCTTTCAATCAATGCTGTGCAATTATGGTCATGCGACCATTTTCAAGTTTGAATTAATCTAGAGAGTTCATTTTCACATAAAACCCATTTTCAGAGTGGAAACATCATCTCTCGTAGATTTGAGAGTCCCTCCATTATAACTCAAAATGAAAGAGTTTTTGAATGATACTCTCCTATTTTGTGTCTATCACCCGTGTCTATGCATTGTGATACTAAAATGGTTTTATTTATGGTTCTTAGATTGCCACCGAACCCCATCATTTGTATAAAATAACAGATGAAATACTATTATCGTGAGGTCTCGAGGGATTAAATTATACACAAGAGATACACTTCACGTCACTCAGTATTAGAATACTTCAGGTATTTTAACCAATGCCAAGACGTGAAGCCCACACTAACTATTCAATTGCTTCTATCGTCAGCTTATTAAATAAAGTCACTAAGTTATATTTGTCAAACTTTTGGAAAGTCAAGCTTTCAACTATTTTTGCACAACAAAATCAGTTCAATATGCATTCAAAGAAGAACGCCCTGCCAGTTAGAATCCCCTAAAGCCCTTTTAATTTTAGGCATGATTTTTAAAACAAACGCTTAAGTACTTTAGACAGAAAAATTAAGAAATGTACTTGACTTTTTGCAATAAGCCGACCATATCTCGCAAGCCTGAGCATTGGTCTCCCTTGCGATTTGTCCGCTAGCCCTGAGCGGGGGCGGGGCGGGGCGGGGCGGGGCGGGGCGGGGCGGGGCGGGGGCCGTGGTGGAGGTCGCCGGCGCCGTCGGGGCTGCCAGGTGGCCCGGCGCCGCCCCGGGGCACACGATAACGTCACGTCACGCGCACGCGTCACGCACGCAGATACCGCGCTCACGCACAAGCACGTGGACGGGCACAAGCGCGCCGCCACCTCCCGCCGAAACGCGGGCCTTTAAAATGTTCCTGACAGAAATTTCCAAGTGGCAGGAATCACTACCCATCCATTATTGAAAATACTATGATGTGCAAAGTCGCAACACCATCCACGAAATAAACTAGGAGATATCATTAATAATTAATATTTCATTAAATAGCATTTCTATTGAGTATCCTGGGTAGCAGAAAACGCTGAAGAGAGCATCCTAAGTGCATCTGACTCAGTCGCACTATGGATTTAGGTGTTTACGCTTTACCATTCATGTTTCATGGTCCTTTTAATGTTCTGTAATTCACTTCTTTAGTATAGCCAGTTCCAATGGTGGAGACCCCATGATCATGGATCTTGGAATTTGGATTCCTGCCATGTTTAATTGGGAGAAAAGCTGGTCGGAGGTCTCGACACTATAGAAGTCATTGCGTCACGTTTTCTTAGCAGATAACTAAAGCGTTTTGCTTATGGTCTTCAATGGACGTCCTGCGAAGAGGATTTTTTTTAGTTACGAAAGGAGTTAAAACCATTTACCACATCGTTCTCGCTTTTTCTCAATCTGGAATATTGCCTATTTATTGCAATCATGAATTGTAATAGTGAATGTCAGTATAATAGTGTTTGCATTCCATTAACATTTAGTAAGTTCTGATAATGACGGACGATAAATGGGGGATTTATTGGCACTTCAACGTCCATAATAGCATTAACCAGGAACTCCAAGGTATCATCGATGAGCTAGTTCCTTTCACAAAGACCCCAAATCAACACACGCGTGCCCAATTCTCTTGCATCCAGCCTCCCCACGTGCTTCCCAATTCCACTACCTGCCTGATCACACTCCACCTCCTCCTTTTTACTTTTCCTCTTCGTGTTCCTCATTGTTGGGTCAACAGGCAGCGAACGACTCCGCAGACGAGATGACCACACATTAACACAAGTTTCCTCTATCCAATCCCCCCACGCGCTTCCCCAATTCCAGTAGCCGCCTGCTCACGTACCACCTCCTCGTCCTCTTCCTTATCCTCCTCGCGTTCCTCATTGTTGGGCAAACAGGCAGCGAACGACTCCGCGGAGGCCGCGGGCAGAACCGGTTCCCGGAGCCAACACCGGAAGCGGCGCGGAGAAGCTCCGGGAGGCGCGGCCGACGGCACCTGTTCCGACGCCCCGCCCACGCCCACACCTCGCCCCCGCCCCCGCCCCGCTTCCCGGAAGCTCCTCCCGCGGCGCGCGCGCTCTATCGCCCCGGGGATCTGGCGCACCGGAGCGTCCACAGCAGCAGCACTTCGCACTGCAACGGAGGACTATGACCGACAGCTTCGTCTCGTCGCATGCGGAGGGGCACGAACTGCACTTAACAGAACCACGAGGGCACGTACATGCAATCAATGCATTACCACATATGAGCAGTTGGAAGCTTAGAGCTTGTCCCAGCTGGGGCGATGGGGGATGCCTGATTGGGGAAACCGTTCACGCGGACGGTACGTCAGTGCCGGATCTCGTCATCCAGCGGGGGAACATCACCACCAAATCCCGTAATAAACATGTGCACTATACTTACGAAGCTCATCTTAGCGATTGACGAACCTGGAATCTCAAATCAATCAACCAAGACCACGGAGTCGCGAATGGGACTGGGACAACTACTGTGGAAATGTATACTCCTTTCCTTTGAACACGGACATCCAGCAGACATGTCTACGGATTTGTTTTCTACTGTGGGTGGCTTGTCACAGCGACATGCCACTACAGAAAAACTTGTTTCCAAACAATTCATTTCCTGCTCATCGCGGCGATCTGTTGAAGTAAACGTAACTATACGCTGCCAATCAAGTCACGATCATCTCCGTCGAAGGGTGCCAAAAATCTTTAATCTTTCAACTTTTCCTCGAAGAAGGAAAGGCCTCTTTCATCAAACATGGGCCGCTCTGTTTGTCTGCAAACGCTCTGACAGAATATTGTAAATTATTAACCATTTTGCTATTATTGCAATACTTCAGTACTTCGCGCGTTTGCACATTTTCCTAGGAACTGGTTGTAAGGAGGCGTGGCGCGTGACGTTTAGACGCATCCAATCACTTCATTCACTATACGTAATGTAATTGGACGACGTGGTATATGGTCAACATGCGACATGGTGGACGGTGATATAATACCTGTTAATTGATGTGGACATCATGCACCTGTCGATTCATAAAATTCTTTAAGAAAATAGATCTTGTCAGAAAACAATGTGCGGAGAAGGCCATCTTGTGACGGAGAAAACCCATCAATCCCTGATACCCGACCAGTTTAATGCAGGCTATAAGCTCATACACACTTAGCCAGGAGCTACCAGTTACAATTTAAAAGCAACAGCCTTCAAACGAATCCAATAGGGAGCAAAGGGGATAAAAACCTCAAGTATTTAGGAGCACTATATACGGATAATAAATGCGGATGAAAAGCAGATTCTAGTCACACCGGTTGATGTGAACCAAAATGAACAGCGGTGTTGGGAATGTGAGTAATTTTAACCTTTTTACGTTTTTGAGGGAACCAAGTAAGCAATTCTGTAAACAATTTTACATTTTGCAGGAAAATGCAATGTGATATCGCGATTTTACGCAATGAACGGCCCATGCCGTATACGAGCGAGGGAAATCTTTGTCATAATGCACCGCATGCGCGCAGCAGGGCGTTAAGCGAGGTTGTTGGTCATCTATTGAAATTCACGGCTTCCCGCTACCATTTATAAAAGGCCAATAATATCTGTTCCACCCATCAGATACTATTACTTGCCCACGATCTCCCTCACAATCTATTAAGCCAGCAACGCACACTCGCCCTCTGAGGCTGCCGCGTGGCGGGCAACGGCACCCGCCGGCGCAATTTTTTCCAGCTGGCGGCGCGGCGCGGCGGGCAGTGGGCGGTGGGCGGTGGGCCGGAGGCGCCGCCCAATTAGTTCCGGTGCGCAGCGCGGGCGACGACTCCGCGAGCGCCGGGCGTGGAGGGCGGGCGCGGCCAAAGGCACCTTCCACACGCAGGCCTGGCGCGGGGCTGGGTTCGCACTCCGGCGCCTGCTGCGCCCAGCGAGCCCGTCCGACGCGCTGCGGTGGTCGTGATGGGCGGCGGGCAGCGGCTGCGCCGCTTGCGCACGAGCCGGAGAGGCGCGTGGTGGAAAAAGGAAAAGAAATTGCCTCCCTCCGAGTACGTTCGCACCACCGTGTCCGACAACGGAGTCGGAAATCTTTTTAATGGGAGGGAACAAACATCCCTTTTCTAATGGAAGGAACGTTGTTCTTATGTTTCTAATGGGAGAGAAGTACCGAAATTGAATTCATTTTTAAAGGGCGAGTAGAAATTGTAGGATAAGCTAAAAACCATATTGTAGCATACAGTTGCTTCAAAGAAACACAGATCTAGTTGGTCGCTCATAAAACCGTTCTAATTTACCAGCGTAAATGAAAAAAAATTACGGTGCTACACAATTCCAGTAATCTTCCACTTTGTAGGTCTACGAGTTTACTTTTAAGTCATTCAAGTAAAGACGATAATTTGCAATGACCCTCTTAATCCCGTGATACCATTTACTTTATTACTTTTTTATTATTATAATCCGCGTTCTTAGAAAACTTCATATTTATCCTTCAAATAAGTCATTTTTAGCGTCTAATTTTCTTGAAAAGGACAATGCTGCGATGGCCCTGGTTGAGCGTCTAGCCTTTCTGCAGCGCGTGATAGGGCAGAACGCTCTTTTGGAAAGAGCGTTTCCGGACTCGTGCTCTACAGGGCTGTCATTAGCGTGCCTCTCATTCCTCCGCCTTGCAATCCCCACCACAGGTGCTCCGTCTGTTTTGGCCCGGGCGAGGGGAGGGGAGGGGGCGGGAGACGCAGCCTCGATTCGCGCGCGCGGCTCCGCGGCGGTGAGTGCGGGGGCGCACGTGCAGGTGGAGCGGAGCAAGTAGAGCGTCGCTGCCCGCCGGCGACACCAGAGCGCTGGCCGACCAAAGGCACCGGCCACTGGGCCCTGCAAGTCTGTCCACCAACACACAAACGCGCTAAGCGAATGCTACAACCCCACTGCGTTGCTATGCCCTATAGATAAGGACTCGTGTAATTTATAGTAAATATTTCGTGAGTTCATAATTACAGACAATTATTTTATTAATGATTCAATTGTTCTCAAAGGTATTTTCTGTAGACTTTTAAAAAGCATTTGTACAAGATAAAATTCTGGTTCCAAACGTGGAAATTGCCATTCACGTTTTTCTAATACTCCTGATTAATTGCTCCGCGAAACGTTGATGACCACAATTGAAAAGTCTTATTCTTAGAGGTAACGTGCTTGAATTCAATTCTTTATCTTTATTTTGCACAGAATATGTTTTGGGTAAAAGTTTTCTCCATTTAAGTTGGAAGACGTTAAATGTAGTATTAATACTATTAGAGGCTGCCATGGTTTGATCACGCTCAGGCGCCCTTAAGATACTAATTAGGCTGTGCAACCAACGTCATGGGAAGTGCGCAAACACTGACCCTGTAGATCCAAATAAATTATACTCGGGGACATTTTGACAGCATATTTAGAGGAAATAAAATTCATTACTTTTTTATGAAATTAACTATTTGGGAGAGAAAAAGAATTATTTGATAGAGGTGAATTATCCAACTTTTTTAATGCTGCTGTACTCCTTTTTGTAAGCATATTTTTTGATACTATTTTAAAGTAACATTTTATTAAAAATGGTCCTGGAATGCACGTAGGAAAACCGATCTGAAGGATGTGCAGTGTCCAAGCGGTCGCAGACGCGAGCAGTGGAGTACGGGAGCGGAGGCGCAGGAAGTAGCCTCGTCGGCGTCGGAGAAAGCGGAAGCCGCGGCGCGGGGAGGTCAAACGCAGGCACGCGCCGACGCGGCAACGAGTAATCGCTGGCGTAAATGCCGAGGCGTTCGCAACGCGGAATGCCACTCAGCCGTACGTTTTGCAGTTGTCGACAAGTGGCAGCCGTATCTTGAATGGGCACGAGAAAGCTTGATATACAGAAAGTCTGATGAGCAATGTTGCTTCTACTGGAAGACAAATATTTAGATTCCAGTGGCTGAAAACAACGCACTCGCACGTTCCTCAACAATAAACTAGAAACATCACGCACCTTTTCTTTTCTGGCCTTACTTCGAATGAGAATTATCTTGAAAGGAACGTGTGCATCGAATTTTGTGTAGCAGTTATGAAACTTTAGTTATATAATCTGAATTGACATTATATATGATAGGAAAGGATACCCACACAAGTACACAAACACGAGAGAATAAAATAATTTAAATTATATGAAAGCGTTTAGACAAGAATCCTGTATCAAATTGTACCCCAAATATAGTTTGTTTCTGCTCATTCAAATAGTTTATGATAAATATTTATGGAATCCCTTTCAGGATGTGGAGCAGAAGCAATTTCACCAAACAGTTCACTCCACTACAAACTCCGTGAACAGTTTTCTGAGACGAATCGTGTCTCCATGCCTACCTCCTCCATAGCTCTGTCGAATTTTAGAATGTTTGCTGTGCTCGTTCACTTTATCCTACAGAGCACGAACACATCTTTACGAAGCGAAATCAAAAGGTTAAGAAGGGGGTTCGGGATGGCCAAGAAACGCACTGTTCGGAAATTACCCCAAACAAACCACAGAACAGCCGTACTCCAGCAATCTGGATACCAACGCAGGCGAGAACCAAGAGTGACCGAATCACGCAGCGGACTTTCAAGAACATATCATCACGAACGCAAAATCCCCGAAAAAGGCGCCAGCGACCAACCTCCTCTACGGTTAACCCGAAATCACGCAGGAAGACGGAGGAACGTGTCTGACGCACACAGATGACGCGCTGGGATGGAGGGCAGGCGGCGCGGAGGGGAAGCCGATTGACCGGCCCGGCGGACAGGTCCGGCACGGCGCTGCGCTCCGCCCCGCCCCGCCGTGGGCGAAAGCGGGGCCGTTACGCAGGAGGCTGTCGTTTGCGTTGAGGCGCGCGCGGCGCCGAGGCAGGCCAGCGGACGAACGGGTCCACGCGCCCGGCGCCCGCCCAGCGTGCGGCGGCCAACGCACCGGCCGCGAGCGGGACCACTCCATTCACGCGACTCGACCCGCCCCTGTCCTTCCCAGCGGACACACCACGCACTCTTCTTCCTTGCGCCAATTTCCTCATGGTCCAAATAGCCCTCATTCATATAAGCTAGCGCTCATACTAAGCTTATAAGCTAAAAAGACGCATAAATTATTATTATTATTATTATTATTATTATTATTATTATTATTATTATTATTATTATTATTATTATTATTATTATTATGGCGTATCTGCCGTTTCTGACTACGCTACACGATTCCCGTGTGTAACTGTTAGGATCAGCTTTTCAGCTCTATTGAAGTATGAATTTTGAGGTGATAGGATTATGAAGGGTGAAGGGTGAAGGGACCATCATAAATTCGACCATGCCTACGCAGGACTTGAACCCGCAGCCTCCTCAGCGGAGACGTCGGCTGCCGCAAACGCCTAAGCCACGGGGCCGGCAATTTATTTTTATAAGTAGTATTATTAGTACTATTACTATTACCTTTTATTTTATATTTGGTAATGTTCTTGATATAACATGTCTCTGGCCAAGTTTCAAAGATAACTAAATCATTCGCTTCATATGCTTCCTTTCATAATAAATTTTTATTACAAATAATGCTTCTTTTGACAATTTTCCCGATGTTTCGGGATGAAATGCCTTCACATCAAGTTCAATATTTGTTTATATACAATTATAAATCCTATCATAAATGAATTATTTCATGTAAATATAAATTTTTACACTAGTCATATTAGCTAGTTTTCTGTTTCTTGTACGTCATTCGTTAATGTGCAAACGTAATGGCCATGAAAAAATACATATGCTATGCTATTTAATGCAACCATTCACAATAATTTTAACACATATGTGAACGTTAGGTGTAACATTTTTTGGCGTTGAAGTTAACATGATTCAACCTAAAGTAAGCAATCGGAGAAGGATAAAGTCGAGAAAGAAACATTATACTGTAACTATAAACATAGAAAGTGAATTTTCTGGTAGGTTCAGGCTCGGAAACTTAAATGAAAGTTTCCATTGACTGGACGGCGAGAGGATGAAGGGGAAAAAATTACTTTTTTTTGTATTTCACATTAAGTTGGAAATAAACACTTTTTGCCACTTGCCCTGGTTAAGCAATCGAGAAACATCCCGGCTGTCCACTACATTCAGACGTTACTTGTTAACCGATCCGAACACGAACTGTAATTCTAAATGTCACCAGTCTGCAGTTCACGATAAAACCGTAATCAGGGATAATTAATCGGACGAGTTTGAGATGTGTTTATTCTATTACCCTGTTGTAATTAATGTAACGTCAGTCAATATAACCTTAAATGCTCCCTATCATAGATCTGCAAATAGCTACATAATTCAGGTTAATTTTTTGTAAATAACAGGTACAAAAGCGTTTACTTTTGTTTATCAAGTTTTGTGGCGAGGTAAATAGGATAGATGTAAGATCACTCACACAATCAAACTCTGTAAACCAACTGAATTCATGGAGGATCATCTAAACCGCCAAGTTATGGTATCGGTGCTTGGATCAATAAAAAAATTATTTTTTGAGCATTACATTATCACTTTTCAATAAGGAAAGCGTGCAGATGAATGAAGCAACTGGCGCATTTCCTTCAAAATTAGCAAACACCCCAAAGCAAAAACGTTTGCCCTTCGCCCTTCTAAATCAAGACACTCGAGCCCTCTACAGCATACAGACGTAGCAACGCTAAACACCTCGAACATGCAAGTCTGCCGTTTTGAATGACTACATAGTTTGCAATTCATTATCAATAATAAAACTTACAGGGCTAATCTTTCGTGTTTTCCAATCAGTTTATCCAATTATTCTACTGAAATAATTTATTTGGGGCATTATAAAAACGTTAATCTCCATCTTGAGTGTTTATTTTTCTTTATCTTACACAGCATTCTTGCAAAAAGCAAAAAACTGGTTTTTACCCCGCGAATCACGACTAGCTCGGCCGGCATCCAGACGTCACCTGCTCACCAATGCGAACATGCAGAACCGCAGATCTCAACGGCCGCCGAGTCCATCGCTAATTAATCGCTGGCTGTAGTTCGCCCTAATAGGGCCGGAGCGGCGCTGTCACCGCAAGGCCGCGCGAGGCCTCGTTGGCGGAGACGCCTCCGACCGGTCCGCGGCGCCGCCGCCGCCCGCGGGCAGCCAGAGGAGAGCGCGCGTCGTTAACCCGATTCCACACTTCGACGCCCAGGCGCAGGCGCAGGCGGACCCGCGCGGCCAGTCGCCGCCAACGAAACATCGATGGCAATACAACATCCACCAAATTTAAACCTCGATGTCAATAAACACCGACCTTTTAATATTGGGGATTGAAGTTCATGCGGGGGGGGGGATTTGAAAGTGGTCTTATTTGATTAATTTTTAATTGAGGTGTAATTGACGTAATAAAGTCAATAATTCATCAGGGCAATAAAGAAATGATCTGACTGGATAATTGAAAAATAAAGTCTCCTTTATAGACGAAAACTGTATTTATTTTTCTTCTTTGTTAACTTCTGTCGAAAGAATATTCAATTTACAGATATCTGAATATTTTAGAATTTTGTTATGGAGTTTTAATTAAAAAATATCGACCACGTAGAAACATCGATGATTTTATAAAACCATCGATGTTTTGGAAATGTCGACGTCGATGCCATATCCCTAGTCCCTGGAGCACATGGTGGCGGTGACGGGATCAACGGAAGCTCAGAGTCAATGGAGGGGACGGATGTCGCTTGATATGGCTGTCATACTGCGCTGCCGAACGCAGGGAAGGGAGGTGGCTGACGCTTTAACAACACCCCTTTCCCGGGCAAATTGTCACAGTAGTGCTCTAGTTGCAATGGCAGAAAGGAGTGATCATGAAAGACGAAGAAACATTAGGGGTGAATGATTATTGCTAGGATGACGACGGTTCACCTATATGATACGCGGTGGTAGAAATCTGGCTACCCACTCCATGTCACAATTACGTGAAGAAAAAAAACTGTGACGCAGGCCTCGAATTTCGGTTCCATGAAGTTTACAAAAAGGGGAAAAAAGATATTTGATTAGTGCGGGATTAAGACTAAGCGACGATCGAAGGGTCAAGTAGAGATGCTAATTCCCCATCGTTTAAATACACTAATTCAGTTAGTGCTCATAAATATTTGCATTTCATTTCAATGAAAATAAAATATTTGAATAGTATAGTTAACTTCTTTAATATGAATGCATAATAAATTGAAACAAAGCGCCTTTGAATCACAATCAAAAATGTTCGTAAGTGCATCGACATATAAAAAGCCTCCCTAATGACCAATTAAGAAGGCTACAAGTAGTTTCTCATTCTAACGTGGAATTAAAACACTGGATATATTTGTGATTAATTGAAAGGAGTTTTAATTATAGTAATTTTGGATTTCAAAGAAAGTGGTTTTAATGCAAGTACGCGAAAACGTCCTCAAAATGTCCAACTCCCATACTCTAAGTCCTTCATACAAACAGCTAATCTGCCAATGTGAAGAAGCTTTTATTATCAATTGTTCTGCTTAGAAAATATCGATGGCTAAGTGCACAAACACTGCATCTTTTCTCCTCATTTTTTTACTTAATAGCATTTTCGGAGACCTCTCGTTCATATCTACCTACTGAACAAACATATGTCCATACAAGAGATCATGCTTTTGACCAAAAAGCAAACATTGTTGCTTCGTAAGTAACGGCACCTTTACAAACTTTCAAACTTTGTTTTATGAAAAGTAGAAATTCTGGAGGTAACAAAATGCGTGCACTAAGCCATCGATATTGTTTCCTCCTTTACACACGCGAACCTAAACGAAGTCCTCAATCGCCAGAAGCAGTAGTTCGTGTGGGACTGAGACCTGTATTGCTCGGCACAGGTAGTACGAGCGCGTTGATGGACCGGATCCAGAGGCATCTACTCCTCGGGCAGGTATTTGCGGTGCAGTGACGTCACAGTCAACCGCAATCCCGTGGTAGGGGAAGCCCATGAACAGCACGAACTTCCGCAGACGCTATTGGCCGCGAGGCTTCACGACTGCCGCGGTTCCAGGTAGGCGCGGGGCAGCTGTTTTCCCTTCATAATCATGTAATGAATAAGCCGTACGAGAGGTTATCTCGGTAATTGCATTTCTACGAACAGCGTCACTAAATCAAGAATACTGAATTCCACAAATCTGAAATTAACAATGTCAATTCAAATTTTGAAATAATGTAAATATAGATTTAACATAACGAAATGTAAACGGCTTTTTAATACTTCAATTGTATGTCCGGCGAACTTGCGCCACTAAATCTAATGAATAAATAGCTCTAGGAATCCATTGAACATTCAACTTTCCCAGTATACGACCTCATCCGTAGTTAAATACACCTAGAAGTACAAAAACACATTCATTTCCACGTCACTTCACGAACTACACCGAGCGACAACGCGATACACGACGAAACACTATGAGACCGTCGACCACGCTTCACCACAACCGCAGAAACACACATGCCACACACACCCCCACTAACTACGCGAGCCGTCAGTCATCCACCTGTGTCCACAGCGTGCGCTTCGTCCTCTCAGCGGCACCACAACCGCTTCCCACATCCACAGCCACTTCCACACACCCCCACGTGCGCCGCCGGGTCGCCCGCACTCCCACACTCGCCGCTACTTACAGGGGCTGACTGCGAGCTGCTGCGCGTCGGGCCGCCGGGGAACGCCTGGCGACTACTACCGGTGTCTCGGCGGCGGCGCACGAGGTTTATCTGCGGAGGCGCGCCCGCCCGTCCGCCCGCCCCCACCACCGCCGCCGCCGCGCGGCTGCCCAAGTGGGGCGGCAGCCGCCGGAAGACGCTCCGACCGCTCTTCATGCATCCCTTGATATCGCGCGGGATCTAATCATACATCGCCTTGCGGGAAGGTGCTGTTGAACCTCGCTGCCGTGCGTCTGGTAAGGTGGCCGCGAACGCAGACGGAATTGCTAATTAATCGGATTTGGTTAGGTTCTCTTTACCGCGTTGAAGGTCGTATAGTCGCAGTCTTCACCACAAATCACGAAAGATTGACTCGGAGAAAGTTGGCTCCAGAATTTTTTTCGAAACTGAGAACTAACACGCTCTAACCTTTACGACCGTCGCAAAATTTTAACAGTACACTAGTTTTTTTTACAATACGAGTATAAATTCTTAACAATTTCGTAAACGGTTTTGAATAATATATTTTGGATTTGATTTTTATTACTTTGGTGGTTCCTTATTACACTCATGCGTGCAAAATATGGAAATTTGACTAGAGTAAATCCTTTTTTTACCTTTCAGAAACACGGCGCTTGGCAGAAATGGAATATCTGTTTTCCTTTTCGCAGTACAGAATTTTGTAGTCGACTCAGTCCACAATCTACGAGTAGCACCATCGTCACTGGCAGGTATAGGAGAGTTGAATAATATTCATACAGATTTCACGGTAGCGAGCAAGGCAAGAGAAAAATATTGAATAGTATCCCAAGGAGACCTCCCGGATTCAATCGGTGATCTCAGAAATGGGAGAACCTTTTGCGTCAAGATCGTTTAGGAATAGGACAAAGGATGCAACAAGGGGCCAATCATGTAAAATAAGTTTTACAGTCTGATAACTAATATAATCTTGAACTGGAAGAGAACATTTTGAAGAATTGCCGACAATAGTAAACAATTTTCAGGAATTTGAAATGGCTTCTTACATATTTCTTAGGATTTTCAAAGTTATTTCTTACTTAAACTAAAATTCGTGGAATATCTAATGATAATAACTCGAGAGAAATGCAAATTAACACAACTTTTTCACAATTAATACACGGAATAATACTTATTAAAATGGACAAAAATGTATTCAATTTTTCATTATACTCATCATTCACCAGTACAATCTTCGGGGCATATTTCGTATATCCTCAATTAAGATGCGAGGGCCAACGCAGCCTTCTGGCTGCCAGCATCGATTTGAGGCGCCATCATCTGCAGAATGCGTGCCCATCTAGAAACGTCCGAGCCAAGAGCTAGTGGTCGCGACATCAGGAGCCCACCTCGCTCCGCGACCACGCAATTTCATGCCAAGGGCCAAGTTGCCTCGAATGAAAATAACACAGAAATTTAAAAACCCAAGGCCGGAAAATACATTACTTATCCCATGACAAGGATTTACATTTCTAATACCTATGCATCGCTTTGCAGTTAGTGAAAGAATCCGTTTTATAAAAACGGAGCCAGAGAGAATTGCCAGAACTCTTATTTTATCCGAAATTAAAATCTTATCTTTACTGTCGGGCCTAACAATCTCTAACCTCGCCCAATAGGCCTTCACTTATTTTTAAAGAAAGTTTTTTTTAGAAAACTGTACTTTAGTAAAACAAACCAAAAGCCAAAACAATACCAATAAAGCAACAAAACTATACTCAAGGGGCATGTACTACTATGGGTTGGAATGATTGGAATACATTTGCAATTACAATGAACACGATAAAAGCCTTTCAAATTCTTTTTTGAACCAAATTATGGTCTTGGAAGTACAAAAAAATATTTCCGTTCTGCTAAGGTTTGATACCATTTATGCTCAGGGAAACAGAGTAAGGTGATATTCTAAGTGTCTTGTGTGATCACAAAAAGTTTTTTGGTACAAACTGCTTTGGAAATAACACATTGTACAGACTAGGTTGTTTTATCTAAATCGCGAAAAGCGAAGACCTGAGCGTCGTTGCTAACTTGGAAACGAGTATCAACAGGTCGCCGACTCAGATAGTAGCGAGTGAATTTATCGCTGACACAGTCAAACTTTGAACTACAGATTTTCTCTCTCACTAGCCCTAGAAGCTTCACACCAGTTCATGTTTATTACCTGCAATTTCTCGTCAGCACATCCTACTTCACTTACCCTACCCACTCACATTTTCGCTAATAGGCACTTCATCCTCTGATGTCCGAAATAAGCTTCGAAGCTGTTCCTACGGACTTATCCACCAATTTGTATAATGTGAACATCAACATGCTAATTCGCGAATGAGCCAGGTTCGGACAATTCATTACACAATTCCACACATTTTATTTAATATGAGGCAGAAGAAAGATGAAATAACAGTATGTTTCTCCCTCCCGTTGCTGCTTCAAAGTTAACTTAGGTATAAAGTAATTCCGCTTTATCCTGTTAGAAACGTGTTCCTTTTTTTCCATTTCTTCTATTTTCTCATTTCTCATGCAAATAAACGTCGGGTGAATTGTCAAAAATTTATATACCACTTACATTTCGTACCTATTTGTCTTGTCCCAACGTGTAGTACGTAATCGCTCACTCAAAGTCCGACCGTAACGAAGTGAATAGACCAATTAATCAAGTAAGTGCATCCAGAAGGACGACAATTTCTCATTGGCGACAAGCTGGAAGACAAACGTCGCATCACAATTCGAAACGAGAAAAAAGGAAGATATCACCAGAAAACCAACGACAGGGCAATTCTGGAAAATTATTGCCTAGTTGTACAAAACGTGATTAAAAAAATTTTGAGGATAACATCGATCAAAAATAAATATGGCACGTTCGATCATTAACGAAATACTGAGACAGAAAATATTTAGTGAAACCATACTTCTAAACTTTATTCGTATGATTCAAAAACGCCATTCAAAAGTTTAAAATAACTAATTCCGCCGTACTTCGGGAGTTACAAAGAATGTCACGTGATCGATCCCTGTGATTCTTTCCGCGGCAGAAGCAGGTTTCAGCACATCCCATAACGCTTCCTCCGAACGTGAGGTTTTTGACCCTTACGAGATGTCGTGTCTGCATCCATTTTCTCCGCTCTAATCTCTTCTTCGCGGTATCTCGTTAGTTCCGCTCAACACTAGCTCCGAGGTAGTCGTGTTAGTTCCTCGCGCTGATCATCAGAGCTCAGACTCTTCGCCAAAACAGAACATGAGCTCTTAAATGCTGAAGCATCCGTCTCTCTTCTGGATATAAAATAATACATCAATTGTTCGATTCTTATCTGTTCATCTAAACGCTGAAATAGCTACTCATTTCTCGAAAGTGTAATAAGTTCCAATATTATAAGATATTCAAATTAACAAGTATGGAAACTCCTCAACCGAAGATTTTGGATTCTGCAAACTAATTAACAATAATATTCCTGCAAATCCACTTAGTGCGTCTCACAGACCCTACGAGGTATCATACCAACACAGGTGTTCGCAGCCTAAAACAATCTGGGCCACTACATTTCCGGCACCGTGTTTCATATTAATTTTTGGTTTTTTAATAGTAATACCACTCCTGTGCGCACGATTACGCATACCACTGAAGTTATGGAATTCATCCCAATATCCACAAGCCAATAATATATTTGCGTATGAAATTGAAGGAACTATACTTATGGTTGCAATGTATGGTGCTTTCTTTGCACAGAACAATTCTTACACAGAAGAGGTAGTTCTAGAGAAACTAAAGTGCTTTTGTAAAATTAAAATTAAAAAAAAAAATTAATGAAGAAAGAAATTGATGAAGTGTGTTGCTTATCGAGAGATCAAATAAACACATTCACGAAAGTAAATCTCACATAAACCGAAAGAGCTAACAACACACCTGATTAAAAAGAAAGTTACCCCAGAAGGCTCTTCTGGCTTTTATATTCACGGAATGCAGAATCCTTTTAAAAAAATGTCAATAAGGGGTAGGATCCCCTCTTCGACATTCCCTTTTCAGTAAAGACCCTTCCCCTTCGCCTTTCAGACTTTACGGCCGCCTTGGCGACGCCATTTCAGTCTCAGCGGCGTAAAATGCTTCTTTGCATTTAACATTTCGATTTTCCATTAAAGTGTCTTGAAAATCTTGACTGTCACAAAAAACGGAGCAGATTTTAATGAAACCGGTAAATTCCAACGAACAGAATATTGAACGGATAAGACACTAGGTTAGAATCATTTCAGGTTAGGCGGTTAGAATCATTTCAGAAATTAATGAGTGGTTTACGATAGATTAGCCATTATTAGCATTACCTTCAGTACCATCGAGCTTCAAAAGTGTTTTCCCGTGCACATTAACGCAAACACGAAACTTCAATTCTGAAAATCAATCAAATGAATGCACGATCCATGAATCTAAAACTATACTTCCTATCACTTCATTCTGAGCAAAATTACTGGCAATGCTTTTGATTATGAAATTTCAAAGAAATGATACACATGTAGAGAGATATATTCCGAAAGAGTGATGATGTCAATATTAGTCACATCTTAGAACATTTCCAAACAAGGAAGAGTTGCTTTCCAAACCAAGCATCCACGTGGAGCTGCCACGTGCCTCCCGAAATCCAAATTTTCTCTCGCCTCCAACGCTGCGTCGGCGAATCGTCACGTCTTCCACGGTCGCGCGGTAAACACACCGCGCCAGCCGCCTCAACCCGAGCACAAACCGATAGCATTTCCATATAGGCCACGTCGCACAGTGGTCCATAACATGTAAGATAGAGCACTACTGAGGCAAATGTAATATTTACAAAATTGTTATACATGTATTTAACATATATATTGCTAAAACAACTGCGAACGAAGATTTATTGAAACCCTTTCATTCCATCCATCCACGACTGGATTATTCAGGGTGGTTGATATTTCACGCGTTTTCAAAATACTTTTTCGAGAAAAATATGAACACTATTATTGTGATTAAGGCAATGTAGAAAGAGCGAAGTCGAAAAGGATCTCTTCATGATAATTTGGCATGATCGTGCTTCATTAGCGCAATTCATTCAGTTAATACAGGGTAGATGATCTATAATTCGAATTTAAGTGCAAATGTGTAAGTGACCACTACTGAACAAAACTATCCTTGAGATTTAAAAGTTCAGATGTACAGGTAGACAGCAGTGCTCCCAGCAGTTAACTCTAGAGACTACGTTAAGCAGTCTAAAAGAATTGAAATATTTATATTTGTACCCCCAACAACAACAACAACAACAACAACAACAACAACAACAACAATAATAATGATGATAATGAATTAAATGGAAACTTCTTATAACCGCTTTTCTGTCCATTTTGAGCCACTGTGCGCCACGCCCCCAAAGACAGACTCTGGAAGGGTATTTTAACGCGCGAGGCGGCCCTTCCGAATCAAGCGCTGGAAATCCGTTGACGGCTGTGTATTTGTGCGGCTTTTTCAACGCGCCTTCCCGCCTCCGCCTGTCCGTCCGCCCTCCCGAGAGCGGCATCGAAAACCTATTTCTGATCTTCTCCTAAACACGAGCCGCGAGCCATGGGAACACAGACCTCCTCCCACGGCGGCGGACAAATAAAACGGGACGATAAAAGAATTCCGACGAGGCGGCTGTCTCTAATTCCGTTTCCAGGCAGTAGCGGGCAGGCGGCCGGAAGGGTAAAGCGCTCCCTTTCGTCCTCGGCCACGGCCGCTGCACTCGGTTCCGCTTTCATTGAAATTCTGTTTCATATTCATTCCAGTGCGTTGGGGCGTGTCCCTGGGGCAATGTTAACAGACGCGAGTACTTGGAACCCAAACCTGGGGAGGAGCGAAGCTTATTTATGCGGTGGCTGAAGGGGTGAGTGTAGCGAAGTAGTAAATCGCATTAAATTTATTCGAGCGAAGGAAACATCCTCGTGGAAGAGTCGAATTTGAGAAATAAAGGGTTCACTTTTGAGAGAAAAGTTTGAAAATTTGACTTTTTAGTGAGAGGATTAATACCCCCAGATAAACATTCTTACAGATACATAAGCAAAGCCACATGAATCAAAAAGCTTGAAGAAATGCAAGAAGTAATTACACAACAGCTAATCAAATTCACACAAAACTTTTACATATTACTAGAAACTAAAAAATTGAAGATATACTTATAATGCTCAATGACCCTTCAACTGACGGGCAAACACTTCCAAACACATTACGAGCGATGTTTGCTCCCTGAAATGTTGACATACCAGCTGAACGTAAACGACATGCACGAGCTGCAGAGCCGCAGGATATGAAACAGGACACTAAAGCCGTATCAGATGTAACTAAAGAGGCTTCTCATTTTTAATTAAGATTCTGGAATAATATTGGAAGAGTTTTTACTAACACTTGCGAAGTAGAAAATCAACAACGATATTCGGTTCCGAAGATTGTAATTCTTCTGCGTCATTTCATACTGCATCATGATTCATCGTTGGTTCTTTCCTTGGACAATCTGAATGTATAAACTGTGCGTGACGAAATAAGTAGTTAATTTAAAGTGGAAACAATGAGACGCGATTTTCGAAATTATCTCGAACGTGCTACACGATGTGTCACGTTCTTATCGATGCCATTTTCTTTTCCTAGCACGTACGCTGTGCTGTACGTTCTGAGCTCGCCAACAAAGAAATAACACATTACGAAGAAGGATTGGTAAATTGATACGAATAGGGATTGGTAAATCCGATAAGTTGTTGGTTCGTTGCAATTTCGCTGCAACGTATTGCACACTGCTCCTTCCCTAACCACAGTTTGCCTATTGCCAAACACTGAAGTAGAAATGAAATTGTGACGTAACAGAACGGTCATTGCATTCTTTTTGTACATTCAATGAGTTTTAGAGGCGTTATAAAAAGTCAAAACAAGAATATTATGACTGACTGTGGCGACAGACTCTAGCGGCTAAAAAGATTTTATGCTCAAACTCCCAATAAACCAATGGGTGTTAAATGAATTTTATGGGAAACCACAGCCGGAAACCGTGCTTGCTACCTCATACCATCGGAAATGGATTAATTTTAACCTTGACAATATGAAAGAATGGTAATTCTTTTGAAAAACATGACTAAAAACGACAGACATTGGGTCCTTCTGTTTCCGAGACACTTGTGTAATTCAAAATTTTAAGAACGCATTAATGATCCACAAATAGCTAAGTCAAAGGAGACTGCAGGGATCGCCCATTGTCATGAGGCGTCCTTTGAACTCATGAGGTATATTTCATATTTTAACTCCACCGAATGTGCTACGGCAGAAGTGTTAACTTTCACGCCCTCACAAAAATTTCTTCCAATAAATTCAATATACTCTAAGAAAAAACAGCAACTGAATCTCATGTAACGTTTGCTTTTCTTCCTTCTACAAATCGGAAAATTGTTTCATTACCTACGCAATTCAAAAAAATCTGCCCTTCAGTGTTACAATTTTCTGACGCGAGCATTGCCAAATATCCACATTTCTGAAAACGCGGGCGGCCTAAAGCGAACTCGCAATGCTAAAGAAGCAAAGAGACTTTGGTTTTCATTACGTGGCGCGTGAGGGGCTTGTCTTCACGGCACGGCTTTTCACGTCTTTCTGGGTCGTGCTGCCAGTTGCCGCATGCTCGCGACTGTATCAAGCAGAGCTGCAGACCAATCGACATCTAGCGGCACGACCGAGAAAGACGCGAAAAGCTGTGCCATGTTGTCGGGAGCGGTAGCTTAGTGCATCAATTGATGTCACTGCAGCGCCTCTGACCGGGAGGTCCTAGGTTCGAGTCCTGACGGCGGCAGGATATTCGACACTAGCTTTTCAGCTAGGTCGAATTTAGTCGCTGTCTGGAGGAGAATTCTAGCGGTCGGCTGCTCTGATCGGTTGTTTTCCGTGGTTTCTCCGATCATCACCAGGCGAATGCCGGAGCAGTACCCTACCAAACGGGCCACGGACCGCGCGAGATCTGTCCTTCCTCTTCCTTGTCCTATCCTCTCCCTTTACACACACACACACACACACACACACACACACACACACACTAGCATGCACTACACTAACGGGACTAATGACCAAAGCAGTTGACGCGCCCGGAAACACGAAAAAAATCAATCAATCAATCTGTGCCATGTTCTATCGTGAAGACAAGCGCCACGTAATGAACATCCAAGTATAGTGTGGTGGAATTCAGAGGGCGCGGCGGCGGTGGAAGTGCAGGTGGCGGTGGCGGCGGCTCCACTCCGTCTGGGCCTAGCCGCTCGCTTCCGGGCATTTCTCCCCGAAAATGTGAGCAACCTGCATACCAGACAGGAGTTTCCTCACACTGCCTGTCCTTGCTGCGCTGGCTACGGTATGCACCTGCGGCGGGCGACTACTAGCACGAAGGGCGTCAACCGACAGCTGACGGATGGCGAATGGCACTTTCACAGATGCGGCGACCTGCCTTTCTATTGTGATCGACAGTTAAAGAATTGACAAACGACGTTATTTAGTATCAGGTATTCTAAAACAATAGAAGACATAT
>BLKR01015700.1:0-55592 GCA_011170035.1 Teleogryllus occipitalis | reverse complement strand
CGTGGGAGCGCGCGGGCCACGGGCCCCGGCGCCGGCCGCTCCAGGGAGTAAATGGCTGATTTATCCTCGCGCGAGGCCGGTCGCGTGTCCCGGCTTCGGAGCCCCGCCAGCCAGCCCACTAGGTCGCTCGCGAGCCCGCCCACCCGCCTGCCTGCCCATCCGCCTGCTCACGCGCGTGTCCCCTCGCCCCCTTCCCCCGATATGCCACCGCCGCCGTCGCCTTCGCCGCCGCCGCTGCTGCTGCTGCCCCTGCCGCCGCCGCCGCCACTACCGCTGCCGCCGCCGCAGCCGCCGGCGCTGCCGCTCGCGCCGTTATTTATGGCGCGCGGGTGCCGTATTTTTCGCGCTGCAATTGGAATTCCTGAGCGCGACCCGCGGCGGCGGCGGCGGCAGCGGCGGCGGCGGCGGCGAGTGGCAGCGGGTGGAGTTGAGGCAGCGGCGGTGATGGCGACGGCGGAGGGAGACGGTGGCGGAGATGGAGGCAAAGATGGAGGGAGGGTAAGACGAAAGAGACCAAGGTGGCGGTGGTAATGGTAATGGACGCCTGCAGGGGCAGAGAACGCAAATGCAACGGAGGCAGTCGGTGGAAGGTGGTGGAGGCGGCAATGGCGGCGAAGACGATAGGCGGCAGAGGCGCAGGCGACCGGCGGTGCAATGACGGTGTCAAAGGCGGTAGTGGACGTGGAAGCAGAGATAGCGCAAGAGACAGTGGCCGGGGTAACGATAATAAAGGCAACATTGGCCAGGCAGTGGCGATGGCTGTGGATGTGACAGTGAAAGTTACCGGAAGCATCAACGGCGGTGCATGCAGGCGGCCGCGATGTCGGAAGTCAGCGGAGGGGACTGGAAGTGCGAGTGATGATTGTGACAAAGGTAGAAGCAGAAGCGGTGGCGGGAACGGCCAGTCACATGGGAGCCGAAATATCGACATAGAGTGTGGCGGCTCTATGGTTGATACGTTGTGGCCGCGGACGCAAAGGCGGCGGTAGAGGCGACTACGGTGCCAGGCGGTGGCGAAGGCGGAAGCCGGCGTCAGGTGCAGTGCCTGATGCGGTGGCAGGGGAAAAGGAAATGGAAGTGCAGGCGGTCACGGAGACGGCTGCAGCTCCGACTCAGCTCAGAGCCAGCGTTAGCTTGCATTGGATTCTGCAGCAACTCGGACCGACAGATCCAACTGTTTCACTCCCGACGGTATTGGATTTTCGACACCAGCCACATAGTGAAGTTCAATTAAGTCTGTCTGAAGGATAATTCTAGTGTCCAGTTGCTGTGATCGGTGGTTTTCGGTGGTTTCTCCGATCAACACCAGATGAATCTCGTACCCTCACAAACGGGTCACCGACGGCTTTACCTCCTTCATTTTACACCCATACTCTTACGTACACTACACTACCACGTATGTCGGGAGCTTAGGGCTTGTTCTAACTTATGTAGTGCCCGGCTGGGGGAGCTTCCTGCAGGGACACACCCCTCCCCAAACCCAGGTGTAAATCGGCACCGGATCTCAACATCCAGTGGCGTGGATTTATTGTTTCCGATTTCGTCAACTGCTATGGCCATTAGACCAGTTAATGCAGTTCATTTTTATCACAAGGTCATTTCTTTCCCCACATGATTATAAGATCCGGCGCCGTCTTTCATCTTGGCTTCCCTCATGGGTGGTAATGTAATTCTATGAGTGTGTAAGGGGCGAAGATGGCTGCTCCGGCATGCGCCTGTTGTTGATCGGAGAAACAACGGAAAACTACCTATCAGAGCAACGTGCCGCTAAAATGCTCGTCCAGGCAGAGTCTGAATTCGCCCAGTGTGGGAGAAATAGCCATCTCCCAAGATAAAACACTCACTACACTAACGGGACTAGTGAGAGTTGTGTGCCTGGAAACATCAAGCAATCTTTCAAGTGGAGACTGAGACGGTGGCGGCCGCGTGCAGTAGATGTAATTTGGCAGTGGCGTCGGTGGTAGAGAGTTGATGTGATGGAAGAGAGGAGGGGCGGAGAGGAGTGGCGGAGAGGAGTGGCGGAGAGGAGTGGCGGAGAGGAGTGGCGGAGAGGAGTGGCGGAGAGAGGAGTGGCGGAGAGGAGTGGCGGAGAGGAGTGGCGGAGAGGAGTGGCGGAGAGGAGTGGCGGAGAGGAGTGGCGGGAGAGGAGTGGCGGAGAGGAGTGGCGGAGAGGAGTGGCGGAGAGGAGTGGCGGAGAGGAGTGGCGGAGAGGAGTGGCGGAGAGGAGTGGCGGAGAGGAGTGGCGGAGAGTTGACTGACGACATACGAGTGCGAGTTCTGTAAACGGCGTCGCTGCTGAGAGATGAATGACAAATGCGTGTGCTTGCGGGGACAGATGTGTGCCGTAGCGGAGTTTGAGTAGGCGGCGAGTGTTTGTGAGTGAAGAGATGAAAGCAGGAGATGATAATAAAAGTGACACGACGGGAAGACTTTAAGGTACGTTACACGATCCTCCTCTATCATATTCGCTGGCGAAGAAGTGGAGAAGTGGACCCATGGCCAGGCGAAGGTAGCCAAGACCCCTAGGGAATATTCTGAGTGGAAGGAACATTATGGTCCATGCGAAGTTGCACGTGTGTAAAGGAAGATATTCTGTTTGTAAACGTCCCACTGGGATTTTAAGAATTACAGATAAATGCTGGTAATGAATGTCGCAAGAGAGGTAATTAAGATTTTATTCCGAAATGAAAATGTGTCATCCTCTGGCGTGATAATGCCGAGGAGGCTAATTTTCACATGAGAATAAACTCTATTGTAGCTCCATCCAAACTCCTCCGCAGTTTATCCATTTCCAGTATGCAAAGGATAGCAAACATGCTTTCATTATATGTCTTATGTATTGTACGAGTACACTCATACGGATCATACTTTGATTTTTAACTTAATTGTTGTCTAGGAGACGTAAACAAATTGTAATACGGTGTACGTGAATTTACCACGTGAATTTAATACGGCGTACGTAAAGTTTTAACTGATAGATATGATAAAACGTACGTTGATTGAGTTTTAAAGAACGCACCATTTTAACCGACTTGGAATCTTTTTGAAATCGCTCTCGGAGGAGGAGCTGTTAGCCTTTCCTCCTGTCGTATATTAATAGGTCTTATCCCACAAAGCGCCTACGACGAGAAAACTATTATTAGCACTATACAGTTCAAGGGATGATCTCTTCCACTCTGATACTGCCACCTGCACATGTCTCTGTCAATTATATCAACACTTCTCTGGACACGTGCGATATCACACGCCAACAATAAGCAAGACGCATCCGAGCGTGTGCAAGTAAATGGTGCACGATGGAATCTCGCAATATGGGCTAACGGAATTCCGCATGTACGATCAAATGTAACCGATAAGTCTTTCTCCTTTATCTCATCGCAAGTCGACTCAGCGCATCTAATTAATTGTATGTTTCAGTTGAAGTAGTGGAGACAGCGTGACGTACCGCAATCGACAGCATCATCGACTTTCTGCGAATGCGCCGTTCGAGTTGCTCATGATGATATGCTCAAACGTAGAATAGAGTGGTAGACATATAGCTGTTGCTTGCTGATCGCCACGCCGTGCTTCGAGTTCCTAGTTTATGCAATTCATTTCTTTGCGTTTCCTCGTAAAAAATGCAAGCCGCCACTGGGCGATAAGGATGCGTATAGAGAAGGAATACTGTGACAAAAAGGCAGTGGGGAAAAAATTCGAGTGAGTGTGAAAGAGACGGGACCGTAGTAATACGAAGTGCTAAGCACGACTCCGGCGGACAAAGGATCCTTTCGGCGCCCTGACGTTTCCCTGTTAGAGGCGCTCCCTTTCCATGTTTCTCCTCGTTCTCTCTCTCTCTCTCTCTCGATGCGTTGAAGACGTATGGAGATGTACAGCGTCTCACGGATGGTGTTCGATAGTCGTGCGTTGTGAGGCAATTTCTTTTCGAGCTTGCGCCTGTCTGATTCTCCTCTTCTTGGCCCGCCCTTACGTACATTCTTTGTGTAACAATGATCTCGCAGCAAAAAGAATTTCGGATATTATTTTTCTGGTTCACTCTGACTTTGCTCGTTATGAAATGCCTTTCTTAGGATATTATTTTGTTTTGTATTTAGTGTCTCTATAACTTCAAATTATCTTTTCAATTTGTTAGTATTTTAATAATGTGAAACTATTCCGTTTTTATCACATTGTCTTATTTTTGCCACGCTTCGCAAATATAACCTTCCTCCGCAAATATAACCATCCAGGAGAAGTATATTCTAAGTACATTTTCTTGTATTATGGGATCTTTACCTTAACCCATGCACAAGTTGAATTGTGAAAACAAGTTGAATTTGGGGATTTTTTCAAAAAATGTCGCAAAATTTCGTATGGACGACACGTAAAGACCAAGGAAAGAATTACAGGACGGACGTGAGAAAACCAATTTTTCGCTATCGGACTCACAAAATGTTAATTACTAATGTATTTCATATTCGAGTCATTTACTACATGCAATATATGAACGTAACCCTTGTTTTTAGATCACAGGGACCCACATAACTTTCTGTGGAAAAATGTGCACTTTTTTGTGCAGCATTTCATAACTTTGTCTCTCTACAAAGACTATAGAAGAAAGTAAAATACTCTCTCTAAATCAATTGTGCAATAATAAGTGTCATCAAAAACGAATTTACTGTTCGAATCTTATTGCTGTAGTTAATACGTAAATGTAAAATCGATGACAATAAACCACCTGCCAACTACATAAAATGCTGCAGTTTGGTTTTCTGTTGACCTTTTTCTGTCATAAAGTAAGCTAAATTACAGGTAAATGCTCGATTTTATACCCGTGTATTACTTTCTTTCGAGCACGTGTAGCAGGTCGTAAAAAATTCATTGTCGGTTAATATGTTTTTCAACGAATGAAAAATGTAGTTACTTACTAGTAAAATAATTTTAAGAAGCAGTTATTTTTTCCTTTTTGTTGAAGACGTTAATTTACCACACCTGTATGTTATTATTGGAGAACAATTTAGATTTGGTGCGTAGACTAATGCCTAAACGAAGAAATACAGTCAAATAATAGCGGGGGAATTTAATGTTGTATGGCACAATCTTCAAATACCTCAAATAGCCGTACATTGAAGTGCTAATATTCATTGTAATGATCACTGTTGCCATAGTTAAAACAATCGCGGGGACTAATGTTATTGTCATGGGTTTTTCTCAAGTTTTTGAAAGATATGATACATGCACATGATAATCTGTTTTATTTCGCACAAATTATATCGTGTACTTTCTATTGTCTTTTTAATGTTTGAATCATTAACTTCCACATATTATTTACTATAAAATACGATAACTTATAATGGTAAGTAAGAACACAAAACGCCGATAAAAAGTGAATAACGTCGTGAAAAGTGAATTGCGTCGGCGCCGGATCTCGCCATCCAACAGGGAAAGATCACCGCCACATGCATGAAAACCATGCACTACACTACCGAGAGTAAGGATCGAAGCGCCCGGATCAGAAATCAATCACACTGAAATAATATCTACAAACTAGATGCTTTACCGAACGATAATATATTTACTTCTGAATTCAAAGAAAAATGTGATCTAAGAAATTATGCGGCTGCTACCCGTATCCATTGTTAGTTCACAATATCTCCCAAGTGGTACTCGTTTAGATCTGTTTCACGAAACCAACAAGAGAAGGGTGAGTGGAAATAATTGCTGATAATCTTATAATTTCCCAAACAGATTGCTGCTGTTTCTTTTTTCTCTTTCAACAAACTGCCATCGTAACTCAATTATCTCGTAACTAGATTTATGTTTCATCTTGCGTCAAGCTACTAATGAATTAAACGCAATTTGATTTAAGTTTTGAAAATTATTTCTAAAGGAGATTTTTAACTCGTGAAGATTGTCAGTAGCCTACAGAGTCTGATTTGTTGGGACATAGAAGTTTTCAACTTGTGGAAGTTATTTCACTGATTACTTATTCACTTATGTACAAAATTTGTTTGCATTTTGAAGTATAATTTCGAGAAGCTTGGAGATAAAGTTCATTATTCAGATAACTTTATGGGTTGGCAGACGTAGGAACCTTCTCGGGTAAAAACTTTGGTGATGTGTATACGTGACTATTTAAATCGATCATCCAAAATAATTTCCTAGTCACCAGTGCACCCTGGTTCATTTCAAACGTCTTTTAATTTTTTTATTTATTTTACGTCAAAAACAGTTAAAACCGTGTGTGATGTGCTATGGGAAGAAATAAATTCTGTGCACGTTTTTAAAATTCTATGATCCCTACCCTAAGCCATACACTACTTGAATTTTGAATATAGAAAGAAAAGAGTGTTTTTTGCAAGGATTGTTAACAAAATATACGCTCCGATGTATTAAAATCTATTTTCAAGGGTAAATCAGCAATAAATTTTTTGCTTTTATCCCTCATCACGTCCTTCGTTAAGGAATAATACTTCCTGCCGCGACAACATAGAGAACGATAATTTGAATAACTATATTTACCACTAAATTCTAGAAGTCGTGCACAGATAACTAAGTTAAATTTATGTCCAGAAGCAAAACAAGGGGACACCTCAGCATTTGCTCGAAGGATCAGGGAAACTGGACGAAAACCCTGATCGAGACGGATTGACCCAGAAGCTTCGGTACAATACTTGTTACAACGTTAGTTACTACTTGTTTTAACTTGTTACTACGTCGAACTTCACACCACACTTTAATTTACCTACTACTACCTACAAACCACCATATCGGGTTCCTATCTCACAATTTCTACCTCAAAATAAACATGATAACTCAAGCAACATCTTACGTCTTAGCCATTCCATCACCTACCAGCTCCCAACTAGAATGGGAAATGAATTCCCATTATACTAATTCCTCAGCCATTTATGTATACAGTTAGTTTTATAATCATAAGTAGTACACATTTAAGTTTGATATGAACTCTTGACAAATATATGATGTAATATTACAAATAATACTGAACTAAATATATTCTTTCATGAATAAATATCTATTTTAAGAAAATGGAAATGGATTTATGTGTATGAGGGCACGGTATAAATCCGAGTTAAGAAACGCGTTTAAGATATGATGTAAAAGCCTTTGCAATGGTGAGAATAGCATTAATGATGTGTCTCTCTCAGCAGTCATTAGTCCTCTGGGCCAGGTGGACCTTCAGTTCACCACGAAAGCATCACTAATGAGGCGCGCACATATGCATGCGCAGCTCACACGAGACGGGAAAACTACGTTTCTGGGCCTTCTTTTCCACTAAACATTTTTTATTTGCATACGATATATTCTACAAGTAAATGAATAAATAATGCTATAAGGAGAATAAATTTATCACTTTAATGATACAATAAATAAATCCATTTTTTTTTATATTGAGCCGTTTAGTGGGTTGCCATGTGGCTAGGAGAACCTCTGCCTCAAATGTTGCATAAGAATTTCGCCAATTGCCAAGTAAAAAGGGAGAAATCAGGAATATAATTGGTAGATTCAGGATGGAGGGGATATCAACCACAAAGTATATTACGATATAAATTTTAATACGCGAACGCCGCCATGCACGTGTTTCGGGTCTAATTTATTTCATCTCCAGTGGCCAGGTATCACGGATTTATCACGTAGGTCCTAAATCGGCGCTATTTTGTATATCTTACAGAATACTGTTACAGACTTACACTGATTACAGTTACAGATTTATGTTACAGAGTAATATTCCAGATTTATATTGTAATATACTTGTGGTTGATACTTCGTCGATTCTGAAATAATAACCGGAAGCGGTGGCTCAGTGCATCAACGGATGTCACTGCAGTGCCTCTGACCGGGAGATCCTTGGTTCGAGTCCCGAAGATGGCATTTCGAAACTAGCTTGTGAGCTAGGTCGAATTCAGTCGCTGTCTGGAGGAGAATTCTATCGACCGGTTGCTCTGATCGGTAGTTCTCCGTGGTTTCTCCGATCAATACCACGCAAATGCCGGAGCAGTACCCTAACAAACGGGCCATGGACCGCGCGCGGTCTTTTCATCCTCATCCTTGTCCTATCCTCACCCCTTAAACACACACACACTTACGCTAACATGCACTTCACTACTACACATGCCGGGAGACCGGTCGGAGACTTAGAACGTGTCCCGGCTGGGGCAATGCCCTGCTAGTGGGAGATACCTGTAGAGAAAACGGCTAGTCGATGGTAGGTCAGCGCCGGATCTCGCCATCCAGCAGGGAAAGATCACCGCCACATCCGATGAAAATCATGCACTACACTTATGAGATTAGTGATCGAAGTAGTTTAGACTCCCGGATCAGAAATCAATCACACTGAAATGATATCATGGAATACCATGTCTGCTGCCACCACGGAATTTAAGTCAATTTCTTTTATTACGGAACACCTTCCAAAACTTTCAGAGGACAACGGCCCCTCTGCCCACTCTCCTGCGCGCACGCCAATGGACGTACAGGGGTATTTGGAGGACGTTTGCCAATGCTGTCCTCACACAGCCAGATAGTAGGGAAACAGCAAATCGGCCCTGTCAGCCCTAATCGGCCCCCTTAACTTTCATACCACGAATCGCACTGCTTAGTTCCACGCATACTCTTCTGCTTCCCTGCTGCTTCCCTGCAGCAGCCATAGACTGCGACGTTTCTACGGAAGCTGAAAATTTGTTTTACCCCCACCGGGAATGTCGACCCCTCATGCATGGCGATCGAACACGTTAGCCATGAGTCAATGTGGGAATTAATGGTGCGCACAGACGTTATATGGTATTTGAGTATCATGCGTATGTTCGTCCGTCACTCACTCACCCACCCTTCCCGCCCAACATTCGAGTCACATGAGCGTGTCTGTCTCCTGGTGTGGGAACTGATGATTTCCTTGCGAATCCGTCAAGAGAGTAAATTCTAAGAAATTTCCAAAGAAGTGTCCATGATGAAGCGTCCTTCTGTTTGATCCAAATGATTTCTAATCGAATTAGATAATAATTTTTCAAACAATATACAGACTACTGACGTAAGACTAACTGCCCTAAATTTTGCACTTCACATTTTCGTCCATTTTTGAAAATTCGCACTATTAAGACAGATTTCCAATCATTCGGTACACTTTCATTGTTGATTGATATATTGAAAAATCTGACCAAATATGGTATTATTGTTTCCCCTACTATCTTTAACATATCGATTGTAATACCATCCGGAGCGCAAGACTTTGTTTTTCATTTTCTCCAAATATGAACGTACTTCCGTTTTATACGATATCTATATTATGCCATCTTATAGGAGGTGTGTCCTGTTTAACTCGTCAGTGACATACATAGTAAAATATTGCCCAAGCGTTCTTGTTATCCTTTAAAATTAACTTAAGATAAAATTCATGCGCAGTTTTCTTTTTATTTTTTACTTTCATAATTTGTCTGAATTTCTGTAAATGTGCCTCGCTGCGATGCCCATCATTATACGCTTTTCTCATTTTTCTTTTCAGTTTGCGAATTTCCGCGTTATAATACTCTGGATCTGAATTCTTTTCTACCTGAAGGGAACGAAACATTGCCTAGGTTCTTCAACGATTTCTTTGAATTTCTTCCATATGTTTTCCAATGGAATTATGGAACATTATGTACACACCTTTCCGACTGTCAATTGCTCGTGGAGTTCCTCAAGGATCGATTTTCGCCCCCATCCTCTTCTTACTGTACGTAAACGATATGCCCCCGACGATTCGAAACGGAGAAACATGTGTCTTTGGGGATGATACGAACATTCTTTGCTATAAAGAAACCGTAAATGGTACAATATCAGATGTTTCAAGTTGGTTCCGAAATAACAGATTAATAGTAAATGAAAAGAAAACGGTTTTAATGCAGTTTTCCACTTCAAATAAACAATTCTGTATTCCATTGAAAATGAACGGTGTACCATTGACTGATGTTAAGGAAACAAAATTTTTAGGTCTCTCAATTCAGTCAAACCTCAAATGGAACGTCCATTTAAATGAATTGAACACAAAATTAAGTTCCTTACGCTACGCGTTCAGAATTCTTTCAATTTCAGTTAGCCTTCATACTGCTCGTTGTGTATATTTCGCGAATATTAATTCGCGCGTGAGATATGGCATAATATTCTGGGGAAATACATTTTATAGCTCCCAGACTTTTACATTACAAAAAAGAATTGTACGAATCCCATCCACATGATACTTATAAGCATCTTTTTATTAATCTACGAATTTTACCATTACCTTGTCCGTTGATTTACGCATGAGTGGTTTTTGTCAAAAATTACTTTCTTATGGGCGGGAATATATTTTCAGAAAACGCCGACGACTATAACTATAACATTTGACGTAATCACTCTCATCAGGGGACAGTATCAACAGCTCGTTACAAAAAAATCACATACAATACATGTACATTATTTTACAACTCTTTGCCAGATGGCATTAATCGATTAAATTCAATAAAAAAGTTGAAATCCCAAGTGAAATCGTTTCTGCTGCATAACTGTTTCTACACAATTAGAGACTATACTGAGCATCACAAGGAAAGTAATATTGATTTTAACAGTGATATTTAATGCATTATTTACCATTTGGGCTGTATAAATGTAAACAACCTGTAACAACTATTTTACTGCAGCTTCCGGGTCAATGGCCCCCATCTCAATCAGGTTTTTCGTTCAGTTTCCCTGGTCCATTGAGCAAATGCTGAGATGGCTCCTCGTTTTGCTTCTGGAAATAAATGTAACGTCATTATCTGTGCACGTCTTCTAGAATTCAGTAGGAAATATAGTTATTCAAATTATAGTTTCCATGTTGTTGCGGCAGGAATTATTATTCCTTGACGAAGGACATGATGGATAAAAGCCCAAACTTTATTGCTGATTTATCCTTGGAAATAGATTTTATTACATCGGAGTGGGGTTTTTTTCTGTATTCAAATGTAAATGGCTTAGTGTAGGGATCACAGAATTTTCAAAACGTGCACAGTATTCATTTCTCCCCATAGCACGTTATACACAGTTTTTAACTGTTTTTGACGTAAATAAATAAACAAATCCTCCTCCTAACTTTTCGAAATCCACCTTATTTCAATTTTAGAAAATGTGCCAGACCATTTATATCAGTTTTACGATATTGCCATATTCTATTACCGATTTTTTTCATTTCTTCTGCAAATAGCGTTCATCTCAAGAACTTCGGCATTGTTATCACTTCTTCCCTGAATTATATCGCAGTTGTATGATATGTCCATCGGTCTAACAAGAAAAATATCTAAGATAAAATGTCGTGTTGGTTTGCCAACAACCTGCAACATTTCTGTATCCCAAACTACTTTATTTATAATTAACTGTAAATTACTATCGCATACGTCACGTTGCCAATTAATGTCACTTAAATTTAAGTCACCGCTAATAATAATCGGATTACTATTTCTATTCGTATTTTCCGCCACTTGGAGGATATTCTTGAGAATGGAATAATTACCATTTGGTGACCTATAACATGCAATAAAATCTATTGTCTGAAAGTTGTCTATGCTTATACCTACTCCTATCATTTCATGCTCAATGCTTTTCCATTTCCAGTTCGCGTTTACACATGATTTAACTAAAATGAAGACCACCTGCCTCTTCTTTCCCTGTCCCGCCGAAATATTTTATAGTCGTTTCAACAAATTTTTGAATCTGATATTTCTTCATTTAGCCGTGACTCAGTACCAATCACTACGTCCGCATCACATGCCTCAATTAAGATCCTAAGCTTAATTTCCTTATTAACAACACTTCGGCAGTTTACCTGCAACAGCTTTAGAGCGCCTTTACTCACCCCTAATCCTTTCTCGGAAAACGAATCTCGCTTTGGCTGCTCCCCTTCACTTAGCAACGTGCCCCCCTGCAAAGCTCTTCCTCCCGTATACTTTCTAGTCACTGGCGCCGCCGTAGCCGTTGACGCTGGCGCTGTCTTCCCCACTGTCTGCGATCGACGACACCAAAGTTTCCTCCCTTGAGGAATACTGTCACCGGAGAGAACACTGTCACTGTCACAGAAGAGAAGAGCAACACCGCTGGGCGTCCATCTTGGCAATGGTTTCGCCAGGTGCGCTGCAAAACCTAGCAACTCGACTGAAGAGCCCACTGAGCTTGGCAACACCTTGGCGGTTCAAATGCTCGCCGTCACGACTGAGTCCATTCTCATTTATCCACCCGTTTGGATCTACGAAGCCCTAGCCTATGTACCACCAGGGCCTCCTTCCCACGCCTTATGGAGGCGGCCCTGGTGCCACACAATCCATGTGGCGATTGACCCGTCTGACCTTCGAAGGCCATACATCCCGGAGGTAGAGCACTCCGCTCAGAACAATGGGAGCTCTTGAAAATCTGAGTTTTGTAGAGGTTGCAATGTCATAAATGTCACCAAAGAGGTGGTCAAATGACCGACAGTTTTTGAAAAAATGCGCGTTTAAAATAACTGTTTTAGGATTAACCACATTGCAATTTTCTATTTCCCTCATCATCTGCTCCACTCGTATTCCCAGAAAACAGTGCATTTTCATGGGTTGTCCCTTCCCAACATGACCCACTATAGAATCACCAGGTATTAAGGTGTCCGCCGTTGATACTGCCCTCTCCGTCGCCTCTCCGTTTCCTCGAGTTTGACTGATCATTTCGAAGCGACGATAGCTCGCTTTGCACATTTTTAACCCCGTTTCTGCAGTCCTCACAACGCCAGATTGCTGTCAAAGGGAAGCCTTGCCTGGTCGTTACCGGACCTGGATTTAATTCCAATCCTCCTATTATTAGCAGTGTCGCAATTATGAAAATCGTAAATGTGTCGTATGTGGAACCGCTAGATGAGTGCGTTGTGTCCACTCGGGAACACACCGCTCACTGCCCCCAACGACCGATGCGGGCCCGGAAGGCCTGCAGCTCGCAACCCATAATCTTACTACCTGTGCGCGGAACCGCTAGGGAAACACATCCGCTTGCAACCGTGTCCAGACACAGCAAGCCTCCGCCCCGTAAATCTATTATCGTATTATAAGTTAATTTTGTTATATGTAGCATATTCGATAGTGTAAATCGGATATATCCTATTCGAAGGATAATTTCGAATTTTCAATTTTACTTTAATATACTTCTAAAAGACTGGAACGATATGTAGGCGCTTGAAAATGTACAAATTTTCTTTAATAAGCCGCCTAATAATACGTTGACAGAATATACTCTTCAGAACAAGACTTCTGAGAGAGCTCCGATTGGATTCTTCAACGTTATATTCTCGGTTGAGTAGTGACCGTAGCCCATACGAAAATAGGGCAAGAAGAGTTTCATCTAAGTTTTTTGTTTTTTATTATTAAGTTTTAATTAATATTACATTGCTTTCGTCGGAAGATGAAAAAAAGACAACTGTGTGTTTAAACATTTTTTTAATTTTTTTTAACTGATATTTTTAACATTTATTTAAACCCGTTTATAGCGTCATCAACGCCACTTTCAGCTAATAATGTAGTACCAGGCTCATGCAACTCTGTAATAGTTCCAATCATACTTTATAATCAGAGCAGTGGATACAGTGTATGAGAATTCTATTTTGTTACGAAAAGAATGCGGTTTATAAATACCTTCTCTAAAAGAAGTAGAAGTCTGATATTAAAAACGGTCGAATATTTTCCGAAAATTTACATTTTCTTCCGCAAACTACTTTGAAAATTGCACATGACCCCTATCGTACTTCGACGAATCCTCATCTCTCTTGTCTCGAGCGAGATAAACCGACTTCCCTTGGCGAAATACTCACTTTCAATCTGTCATATTTAACATGGTAGATTGAAAGTGAATATTTCACCAAGGGGAGCCTGCCTATCTCGCTCGAGATATTTCAAAGCCGTCTGTGCCTGGTCCAGAAACTTCAACTTCTTTTCTTCTTTGTCCTTTCTCTTTTGGAAACGAAATACCTTTTTTCTTGCGCGAAGCTAATTACCGTGTTCCCTTCACCTCTGTCAGATGTCGACTCTTGTCATTTCCGGCTTTCTACAGGGTTCCGTGACAAGGCAAGACATGTTTAACAGGATGATGCGGGTCGAGCTGAGCTGAGTTGGGTTGAGTATGATGTCGAACTCGGGATAGAGTTCAGTAAGGTCTCTCCACAAAGGCAGCGATCCTCCCCCGTTGGGATAAAATACTAAAACTTCGTGGTAATCCTCCAACCCTGTATACGCCCTGTTAGGAGGACCTTTAAAATTTGGTGTCAAGCTAATCTGTTACTGACGGATGGCGTCTGTACCTGACTTACCTGCAACAAAAGTGCACCGTGTGCATGATCTAATGTCGGCTAAAAACATGCAAAATGTTTCCGCAAAACTTGATTTCGACGCAGGAAACATTATTTTCTTGAAGAAATAGTACCCATTCTTTACCTAGCATTGTACTGAGCTCGGGAGCAACTGGGTCCTATTGTGTGATTCACGTTAGTCGGAGCGCTGGTTCGCAGCCTCCGATCTTTTCGCCACTCGCAACGTGCGCTTTTCTAGGGGCAGTTGTCTCCCACGGGAGTCGCAGCCTTGCAGAAGATAAAGTCTTCTCGCTAAACTGACCTCAACCTGGCTGGGTCGTGGCGCAGAGAGAAGTCGCTCACCTTTCACCAAGGAGGCCCGGGTTCGAGTCTCGGACCATCTCATGTGAATTTGTTCCAACAAAACGAGTTCGGCTGCTTCACAAGTGCTAGTCCAACCCTTGTGAAGTGTCCTAAACCCTACCCCTATCTCAATTCCTTTTCAATTGTGGCCCCTTGGTAGTGATGCAGGGGTGCGCAAGAGAGAGTAGCGTACGTGGAGATGCTACCTGACAGTTCCCTTGACGACTCTTGACATGACATACGGACTACAGATTTTAATATAAAACGATAACGGAGGATAACTCCAATTTACTACGTTCTACGCCAAGTTCTTGGCTTGTCAACGTGACGGTGAAAGTTGTCACAGAATTGTGACAGAACGTTAAAAAGAAAAAAAAACCTTGGCTCGCGACCGGTGGTGCTGATGGCTGCAAAAGAAATGGCAAACATTTTCCCCGCGCTCAGCGCGTGACAAAAAAGCTTGTAATTACCGAACGCTTTAAAGTTTCTAGATGCAGTAAAGTGTAATGGACGACAGATGTCCATCTCTTGTAATGTGTGTTTACTAAAGTTTGCGTGGAGGTCTTATACATGAGCAATAACAAATACTTTGTAACCCCTTTCATCGTGTGTTGGATGACGTCATTGTTTGCGGTCATTGCAGCTTGTGTTTTCAATTTGGTGCGGGTAAGTCTGAACATCCTGTATGAGTCGAAAGATAGTCGTATCAGATCATGAACTTTGTATAATATCCTTTCACGCGGTAGCCCCGCCAGGTAGTAACTTGCCCTGAATAGAAATATTAATTGGTGGAGTTATTCTAGTATATTATTATTGGTTTGTGAATAGTCTGGTGGTTCCAACCCCGAACAGTTCGATGACTCCTGACAACTGGATCCAAAATAACCGAATCGACGGCGCAAAGAAATGCGGTCCTCACTCCTGGGACTCTAGGACAGGGCTGCTCAAGTGGGTGGCCCACTTGGCGTGCCTTCGGCTAGATCTTGTTGGGGAACAGATGTGTTCCGTTGCATGTCGAGCCATCGGGAGGCATGGGAAAAAGATCGGGCGCTCGCCTCTAGTTGAGTGAAAGGAGAGTTGTAGGTAGGCAACTACCGCGGGCCACCTCAGGCAGTCTGGTCCCGATTCTTGCATTTGGGGAGCCCCGTTTTAAGAAGCTAAGTAGAGCAGAAAAAACTCTGCGTTTCCAATAGAAGTGGATGAGGGCAACGGAAACCTAAATATAAAATGTTACACAACCCTACGAAATGTTGATTTATGAATTTAGAAAAATTGTTCGTGATATCAATAGAAAAATTTCAAAGATTCCATTTTGTAAATTTATTATCTTCTAGAAAATGCATTAGTTAGTCCACGCCCGGTGGCACGTCAACTACTATGGTCATTAGTCCTGTAGACATAGTGCATACATTTATCATGGAAAATGACGTTTTCCCCGCTATGTGGTCCTTGGATGGTGAGATCTCCACACACGTCGGCTTGCAAAGTTTTCTCAGCCCAGGTATCTCCCACCTGCGGGGCAACGCACCAGCCGGGACAAGTTCCTAATATTTGGTCTGATCTTCCGTTTTGTGTGGTAGTGTATGTATTGTAATGTAATGTAATGTTGCATGTAAGTGTAAGGGTGTGTGTGTAAGAAGATAGGACAAAGAAGAAGGAAAGATCGCACACGTCCGTGGCCCGTTTACTATGACTCCACTTCGGCATTCGCCTGGTCAATACCATACCTCATCAATATGAGAAACCAAGAAAAACTACCGAGAACTGCTGCCAACCGTTGGAAATCTTCTCCAGACTTTGACCTCCAGTATTCGACGTAGCTATCTAGCACCGTCGGGACTCCAACCCCAGGACCTTCCTGTCGGAGGCACTGCAGTGATATTAGTTGATCCTCTTGAGGCACGTTAGTCAGCAAAGGAATTCGGGAAGATGGGTAAACGAGAAGAGGGGAACCGGGAAGAGGGGGAAGTGGCAAGAGGGGTGTCGGTGAGAGGGGATGCGGTTATCGATGATGCGGGAAGTGAGGTTAGAGGGAGCGATGGTGAAGAAAAAAGAGGTTACGCACTGCCTACGCAGGGGCGAGGCGAAGGGAGGCGAGGGTGCGAGCCACGAGCGCGGAGGACCTAGAAGACGGGAAGGGAGGCTGTGCGGCGCGGAGCGGCCATTCGGGCGCAGCGAGTGTGCGTGCTACTGTCCCACGCGCGGAAGGCCGCGCAGCGAAGTATAAAGCAGTGCGAAGGGGCGGAGCGGGCTATCTCTCGCGTGCCGTGCAGCCCACAGCCCAGCAGCGGGGGCGGCAGCCCTTGCCAGCGATACGACCTTGCTGCGCCGGCCGCAGGGGCCGTTGCAGAACGTGCGTACGCTCGCGCGCCCATTGCGGACATTGGTTCAGGCTGTAAGCCCCTTGCTGGACACCTCTAGGAGCCTAATCGAAGAAAAAATAAAACTAGTGGTGCTCCAGAATGCCACATATTTTCTTCTAGTAAAGTTTTTTAACTGCCTTGATGTGGACTGGCTTTAGGTCTTGCCCCATTCTCTTCCCAGTCTCGTTCCCCAAAGAACATTTTTGAAAATTTCTCCCCTTTTCGGTTTTCTAATAGTAGAAACGAAATATTGCTTTAAGAATATTAAAAAAGAGTAAAATCTTACCATAAATGGCAAATTTCATTAAAAAATTTGGAGCCATTTGTATGAAAATGGCGTTTAAGCATATTTGAAAATGCGCAAATTTGAGCTCATTTTGGCCGATAACTGTTGAGTATTCGAAAATCTGTGTGTGTCATTATTTAAAGAACATTTACTCATAAATTCAATAATATGAACAAATTTCCACTAAATTTCCAATAATCAATGATGTGAGAAACAAGTAAAAAAATTTACGATTTTGTTACTTCTGAAATAACAAAAGAATAGAGCAATATGGCGTGTATGTCATCTTATAGAGTACATTTAGCATTAGCACTACCAAAAGTGTAAAGCAAAAATTTGAAGCCATTTATGAGAAAATCGTGTTTTCGCATTTTTTTTTAAATTGCAAATATTGCAACCAATATTGCTCGAAAACTATTAAAATTTTGAAAAAGTGTACACGACCTTTATGAAAGAACTAATTATGGACAGCAAATTTCAGTTTCCTTTAAAGGAAAAATCTCTATCTTCAATTCTGTAGTTCGAGGAACACGCTGAAAAAAATCACAATTTTGTAATTCTCAAAAATACAGAGTTAACCGTGAAAATCTGACCTATTCCATCTTTATAAGTTTATTTTACTCTATTTTGACAAGAAATTTAAAGAAAAAATTTGGAACCTTTTTGAAAAAAATTTTGAAAATGTCAGAGGGGCTTCATGTAAAGTACCCCCAAATTTGGAAGAAAGTTTTTCAAAATTATAGCTCCTCGAGTCGAGCCAAATTGGCCGGTGAACATACGTTTTGGACAAAATCCTACGTATGGTTTAGGTGCTAATGGTGTTCACAGACGAACGCACGAACGGACGGAACAGACGGTCAGACAGACATTTTGAAAAAAAAAAGTTTTTCGTTATCCCATTCCACTGGAGTTCGCTGTTTTGTAATACCACGAATTGTTACTCCCCTGAAGTAATCTACCTCGGAAGAATTTAGATGTGATTCCTGTCACATACTCCTCTAGCGGTCAATTAAATTTCACTTGAATGCTCTTGACTTGAAACTTAGCATCCTGAACTGCATCATCTAAAAATGACATGTTTTGAAAAAGAATATTGCTCCAGACCAGTGAAACATTAACACCATATCCCAGGGGTGACCAAAACATTGCTAATTTGTCGACAAAAAGTATTATTAATTTGGGGAAATGTCGATATGGATATTGCAAGTTTTGCTTATTTTCGTCATTTCTTGTAGTAAATACTACGTAAATTAATAAAGCAATATTCAAGTGCTATTTGTGTCTATATAGAAAACGTCATGTTATAAAATGAAGACAAAAAAGGTTGATTTACTAACGCTATCTTTTCTAGTAGTAAATATATAGACACGAGAAAACACATTCAGAGAGAGATGTGAAGGAAGTGGGAGAAGAGGAAGAGAATGAGCGGGAGATGAAGAGAAAGGAAGCAAAAGATAGAATGAGAAAGGGAGAGAGAGGGAAGGAATGCAGAGGATTGGAGGAGAAAAAAAGATTAGGCAGAGAGAGAGAGGAGGGGGAGAACATTCATTCTATTTAGAAACAGCACTTTTCATCGACGCTTTTTCAATTCTCAATGGAAATAAAGCTAATGTTTTCCCAAGGAACAGCTTCCACTGGGCTACTCCTCCTTTCGTGTCAAATAAGGATTCGATTGCCGAGTCAGCGACATCGTCCTTTTTCTTCTCACGTTTGGCGCTACGTCTGCCTTTGGACTGTAAATTGTATTCATGGAATTCCGTCAATCCTCATAGACTCATGATGTGAATAACTGTGCGCTTGTAAACCGACTCGAGACTTCAGACAGAACTACTAGTTCTCCCTGCCAAATAATCCACATCGCTTCGTGTAAGTTAAAATTCGCCTCCATCCAGACCCTTTCGTGTCAGTTATTCTTTCCCCTATTCGTCATATGTACTTTCGATTTATGATAAATTTTATGATTTATGATAAATTAGCAGTACTTTCACGCGCACAGTGTATGTGGACAATTATTGATTGTCAGAAATCTCTACACATTGAATTAACACTGCATTCTTGGAACCGGAAAGCTAAGTAACGGATTGGTCGAAGTTTTAAAATGTTTGATTCACGCTACTTGGATCAGTCATAAACAATTTACTTGTCTCTGGAATATTTCTATGCTTCTGCATTGCACATTTTTGTCTAGAAAGCATTTTTACAAACCATCGTTTGAGTGCTTATTGCGACTCAGCCATTCGGAATATACACGTAGTGTATTAGTCAAAATATGCTTCAGACTGTTTTATGAGCTTATTTACGAGAATAATTATTTTTTTCTTTTTTAAACCCTTCCGAAAATTATTTGTTAACAACTATAAAATTGTTTTCTATTTATTAATATTCTCTATTATTATTATTTTATTATTATTATTATTATTATTATTATTATTATTATTATTATTATCATCATCATCATCATCATCGAGAATGTTATTGCATCCTCCTACTGAGAGAGATGGGAAGTTTTATTTCTAAACAGTACAAACAAACTAGTCTTAATACCAGATCATTTTGTTCGTGTTCTGCACATGACGGTTGTACACAGTGGAAAATCACACCCAGTGTCCCATCATTATCACGGGGAACATAAAATGGATTTAGAGGCCTAAGCCTAAATCATTAAATAACCACACACAAGATTACTAAAGCGTAACAGCTTTAAGAGAAGGGTCACATTTAAGAGCAGGCTTGCGGCATCCAAAACGGGGTCAGTAAAACATCAAACAATTGTGCGAAAATATTTGCTTTTCGAAAGCGCTAAATTAATAGAGAGAATTTCATTTATTCCCCATAATTGCGCTAACTGAACATGTTCATAGGTGTGTTGAAATTATTCTGGTATTTTGTCACAAAAAAATCTTGTTTTTAAAATACTTAAAATTCGTACACACTATTCAAATCATTGTTTGACAAAAATGTATGTTTAAAATATAATTTATCAATTAAAATACATAGTGTCAATATTAATTCTACAAAATTGGATTAAAATATCTGTTCAGACCAAAGTTTTAGACACAAATAGACGCCCATGTAACATCGACTCTAAATCTTAGGAAGTGTAATATATTCCGAATTAACGTTTCGTTAGAACCACCTGTATTTTACGCTGATTATACTTGCCTGAGTGCTACAACTGGCATTCAAAAGACATCTTGAGAAAACCATCTTCGTTTCTAACTTGTGGCCTAAAGAAGAAAAATACTACTGAACAAAACCTTACAAAACTGTTTACCAAAAATTAGCACGCACATTGTTCAAGACGTTTTCCTTCAATTTCTGTGCGCGTTGTAAATTAATAAGAGATTTGTTTTGAATTTTCGCCGTGTTCCTGGTATCAAACAAAACCATAAACACCTTTCACATGGCCGGAGATTGCATAGTTTTCTTTGAATATCTGTGACCTTGTAAATTTTGTGACAGATTTGTAATCCAGTCCTGCCTTTTCGGTGCTTGAAGGCTCAAATATCACGCACGACAGCTCAGAGTCGAACTTTATTCGAAATTGCATGCTTTGAAAAGGCTCTTAGAGTTCAATATGCAGTCGCTTCTCTGTCGATGGTCCTAACTTCACAATTTGTTCCCCTAGATAGGCGTGCTCTGTAGGGTACACTCACTGCGAATTCTAATGTTTTCAATGCTCTCTATATTCGCCGTGACCCTGTCTCGGCTTGTTTCATTGTTACTCCAAATCTCCTATCGAAATGTAGAGAGAATTACGTCATACTTACGTTGTTCTTAGAGCAGTTGAAATTTTTGTTCGAAGAAGTTAGGATTGCTTTTGTTTTGTGCTTGGGAGACTGTTATTTTGTGCGTGTCTGTGATTACGAGAACACACGATAAATTTCCATTTCCAACCTGCATATTTGGTGCTTGAAAATTATTAGAGAAATTCTCTCAGGCAACGAACTTTCCCGAAAATAGTAAATTACTCACAAATTGTATACGTATTTAATTTGAAAGCTGCCATTGTATGAAAGAATTAATTTAATTATTGCTCGACAACATTAAAAAAGCTCTGGAGTACTCAGTGAAAAGCAGCGTTTGAGGTTCCCCTTTCTTGTGGCCCTTCTTCTCCGCGGTCACTTCTCCGCTCCTTACTGTCCTTGGGAAAAGGGGGCCGGTCTTGCTCACCACCACCACCAACACCACCACCACCACCACCCTACACTTCCTCCGAGTGTACACGGAATTTGCTACGGTGCTTTGCCGAGTGTGCTACGGAATTTGAAAGCTTTAACAAACTACTCCCTTAAGGCTGCTATCAATTATGCTTACGCAAATGAAGGAGCAAATCACCTTTCGCAGATACTTTCCTTGAGGGACACTGCTGCTTCTCTCGCGAAGGAGTGGGAGCATCTTTACAACACACTGACGTTTGCTCTGCTCTCTGGGTTTTTGTGTTTAATAATAATAATAATAATAATAATAATAATAATAATAATAATAATAATAATAATAATAATAATAATAATAATAATAATAATAATAATAATAATAATAATAAATTTCTTGAGTCGAACATTAAAAAATTTGCAAAATCCGCACTACAAACAAATATAGCGTAAATTTTTATATCCATGATAAGCCCACCATGATAATCATTCACCCATGATGGATTTTCACGTGAAATTCAGTAGCTTGTAAAATTCTATATTTATCAGTTACAATAAATGCATCAAACTCGGCTGACGAGGAGATTTTATATTTATAAATTTACTATATAATTTATGAGTTCATTATTATTGAATTTAAATATCTATGAGAAAAAACCCGGCAACGAGAAATAGAACTGCAGGCCTTTAGAACTCTCATCCCATCCAAGAACGCCTTAGCTGACGGTGAATACTTGTGAAGAATCATTTCCAGGACTACCCGGTCTACTTAATTTCAGTTACGATCTCACAAGTGTGTGCTACTCGTACGCAGCCTTCTATATAATCATTATGCGCCTCGTTTATTTATTTAACGTCAAAAACAATTTCAAGTAGTTTGAGGTACTATATGGAAAAGTGCACATGAACGCTCCTTTGGATATGATGTGATGAATATATTGTGTTTATTGTTTTGAATTTGGAATTTTTTTCTTAAAAGTTGACTTTGGAGAGGATCATGACCCCAGGTTCTTCGCCTCTGAATCTCCCCCTACCTCCACAATACTTCGCTGAATGCGCCTGTGGGTAGTTGTGCCGTGAAGACCTATTCATCGGGCCCTCTGTACTGCGGCCCTCTCATGCCCCTGCACTCCTGCTCGTTCCCACTGCGTAACCGCATCTCCACTCCGCACACGTGTACACTCACCTTCCACAATGAGCGAATACGAGCACCGCGCCCCCCGCTCCGCGCAGCCCCCGCCCACGCCCCCTCCCGCGCCGCCCTTCACCTCGCGCCCGGGCGCAGAGGAGAGGAAAAAAGAGCCTCTCGATACGCCTCGTGAAATATGGGGCGGCGGGCGCGAGGGCGGGGGCGGCGCCGCCGGCGGAGGTGGATGGCGAGGCGGAACGGAGAGATGGCGAGGGAGAGGTGGAAAGGAGGACGAGGACGGAGAGAGGTTGGGGACGGGATGGTGATGAGGATGAATCGAAGGCAGGGACGGAGATATAACGAGGCTTGTGTTGAAGAGGGGTTCGATGGCGGGGGCGTGGACGGTGGAGGCGTGTGCGGTGGAGGCGGTGGCGGCGGAGGCGGTGGCGGCGGAGGCGGTGGCGGCGGAGGCGGTGGCGGCGGAGGCGGTGGCGGCGGAGGCGGTGGCGGCGGGCGGCGGAGGCGGTGGCGGTGGCGGTGGCGGCGGAGGCGGTGGCGGCGGAGGCGGTGGCGGCGGAGGCGGTGGCGGCGGAGGCGGGGGCGGCGGAGGCGGGGGTAGCGGAGGTGGGACCGGTTGCGGCGGAGGCGGGATGGTGGGGGCGGCGGAGGTGGGGGAGGCGGAGGCGGCGGGGACGACGGTGGAGGCGGGGAAATATAAGGATACACGGGGGAAGAGGAGTTCGGTGGTAGGTACAGGGAGTGGCAGGTGCCGGTGGCGGAGGCGGAGGCGGAGGCGGGGGCGGCGTGGACGGCGTGGACGGCGTGGACGGCGTGGACGGCGTGGACGGCGTGGACGGCGTGGACGGCGTGGACGGCGTGGACGGCGTGGACGGCGTGGACGGCGTGGACGGCGTGGACGGCGAGGGTGGCCAGAGGCGGTGAGGCGGACGTAGAAGTGGGGGCGGTCCACAACGGAAACAGATGATGAAGGGAACAGTGAGGACAGGAGTTAATACTGAACGGAGGGTGACGGGACGTATGCCGCGGCATAATGAGAGCACAGTCGCTGTGGGGGAGGACGTGTCCAGGTAATGGTGAAGACGAAGAGGGGGCGCGAGTGACCGACGTGGTCGTGGTGATGAGGCAGGGAAGGGCATGGAGGCAGAGGCAAGAGACGGGAACCAGGGCGGGATCGGTGGCGGAGCAGTGGGAAGGGGAGCGGGGCGGAGCGGAGATGGTGTTTCTGGATGCTATGCAGCGAATCGCGCGGTTGGCGAGTCGTTGCGTTGCTCTCCCGGTCGGCCCAGCGTCCCAACGACTGACCATTGTGCCTGGACCGCGTATAAATCTCCGTACGTTTTTTTCGTAAATGTTTCGGATTCACACTTTCTATAACGCGATTTCACGAGTATTAATGTCGTTTTGTAATGTTGCAAACAAATATTGCGTCTGTGTATGATGGGAGAGAGCTTTTTTGTTTTGTGTGAAATGAATCGAACGAAACATTCTGCGGAAACGGGTACACGGGTAGTAAAAACGACAGTACGTTCGTTGGTCATGATGAATACCATGAAAAGATAAAGAGGACGTGGACATCGTTTCACGTTCCTGTCTTTTTTTTAGTATTTTCCCCTTTTGTACGTATGTCTAGTATGATAATTTGGAGTAACCGTTGCTACATTAACTGACTGCTTATCTCAGAGTAATACTTTGGTGATTTTTTTGTTCTTACGATTCTTGTCATATGGAAATAATATTTTGGTACAGATAGGCATCTGATTTCTTTTGAATGACGTTCACAGGAATGAAAACGTTTGTCACAACTCAGAATGTCAGGATGTGATAATTTTAATTTGCTTTACTTGATGTTTACTGGTTACTACATATTTTGCATGAATTTTTGGAGCATCATATTATATTAGTCACCTTTATAAAAGCATGTAATATGAATTTTTTGGAATTGTGAAATTATGCGACTTGAAGATTACTGTTACGTTGTTTGATTTAGGTATGTACATTTGTAATACATCTGCATATTTTGAGACTTCATAATATGTATATTTCCAAGGATATTTCTGTCCATTCAACTCTTAATTACTTTTCCTTTTAGAATACTGGTCAAAAACAATTTCATGAAATAAATTGTTCGTTGTAATGATAGTTTACCACAAAAATTCCAACACAATTTACAGATTTGCCTGAGAAAGATAGGATAAAAAACGTTTTCTGTTTAAATGTGCAGGTTTCAATTTATGTGAGAAAAGTGAGTACTTTCCACAGTCTCTCTCCATCTTCCAACTTTATTCTTGAGCGCATTGAGGTGTTAATCTCTCAAATAAAGTAGCAAAATGATTCAAATAGCGCATGAAATAACTATTAAGCTTACAGCTCTATTACAATAGACTGAAATGGATTTAAGTTTGGATTTGAATCGTATCTATTTTATTGGTTGTTTGCCCAGCGTATGAGAACTGCCGTAAAAATTTTACTCGAATTTGTGAATTAAAACTTTTGACAATTTTTATTAAAAGCTTGCCGCTGATAAATTTCAGGTTTCTCGGTCGTATGACGGGAACCATTTGTCACAAGAACCTGCTTGCAGAACGTGCGCTTGTTTTTAACGCAACTGTTCATCGGTAACCCATATTTCAGTTACCGCGGCAAAGTTACAAATAGCACTTGTCGTGTGCGAATTTATTGCTGTGAGCGGAAAGTGCAAGATCAGATTTACTTACACGAAATCCATGGCAAGTTCTACCGGTCCTGGTGGATTATAAAGGTGTCGTGAGTTGATGGTTTCGTAACGCGTTTATTTCTCATTTGATGTAGTAAGCGGTTATTAAAATGATACTGTGTGAAATAAAAACAATAGTGATGCGTTTTAAAAATAAGCTGTTTGAAAGACAGCTCAGACTAACTGACAGGTCGTGATCTTGGCATTGGTTTTCTGGAACATTATTGATACACTTTAATTTGCACTAATTCGTTTCCGATCTATATTCCTAATGTAGAATATTTGCATTAATTGGCGGAAGATTAAGCTGCGTCAACGGTTTTGTTAGAAACCCAGGAAGACTGAAAAAGACACAAAACATGAAATTTTACTTCTAAAATTTCTAATACCTGAAGTTACGACTATATTCTTATACTCAGTGCGCCACTACTTACGACATAGCTGACATAATGCGGCAAGGAAGAAAGAAGATTCAGTATTCTCGTGTGCAGTTGCAGATCAGCCAATGTTTGCTGCTCCCGGACTCCGTTTGCCACCAACACCTACTTCCTGACTGCCACTAGTTCACTATTATTCATGAATTTTTTCTCACAAATTTAGATCATCAAAGTTTTAACCGGCTTGTCAAACGGCCATCATAATTGCAGTGCACTCGCTGTTCACAAATGACGCTAGTAATCTCCCTAGTGTACAATCAAGTCATTTTCACGACTTCAAGTCGTGAATATGCACACCAAGTGTAAGAGATGTAATTGAAAAATTAAAATTAAACTTTCTGTGGAAATCAGTGTTTGTGAAGCCAAAACGGTAAAGGAATTACTTATTGCTACTATTATGATAAACTATTATGATGACTTATTACTTCTATTCGCTTTTTTACCGCATGAAATGATCCACTCTGTATTAGCGCCTTAAATGACATTTGCAGTTTTATGAAAATGTCATTTATTTTCTCGTAATTTTGATTCAAGCCATGCCAATTTTCCAGAACTGACTTAAAAATATTTTCTAAAAAGGAAGGTTCCCAATTTTTTCAATAGCTTAATAGAAACACATACACTATTATCTCCATGAAGAATCAGGAAGGAATACATGTACTTCTCAAGCAAAGGACGTTTACTGTATAGTAAAAAATATGAGTTACTCTCACTAAACATGATAGCATCTATGGCAGAAAGCTGTCATCAGAATGACATCATGAACCACTATTTGAAATATTTCAAAATATGTTTCTTTGTACTTCCGCCTTCTTATTAGTTCGTAAAAAAATGTAAAGAAACATGCACACCAGAGATGTTTTCATGGGAGGGAGGCGAACTTTGAGATAAAATGATAAATGTCTTTAATAATATTATTTAATCATATCCCGTTATACCGTGCTAATATTTCCTTTCACAGAATAATTATCATTATATTATTTACATTTTGGGCAGATTTATTACTAATTCTCTATATAAGTTTAAGAACTTGGTGGCGAAATGCACTAACTTAACAAGTTAACAAAATTTACAAACTTTACAAACTAACATGAACATTTTACCGTGCAAGTTTTCATAGCACTCCACCTTACTACACTTCCCTTCCTCGCACTGCCGATCACTGAGTTTTAATGTGTTTCTTACACACTCGTTTCCCTCAGCTTCACAACACCACTGCACTGCTCGCCACTGCACATAAATAATATTAATACTACTACTAATAATAATACTAATAATAATAATAATAATAATAGTGATAATACCACATACTCTACATACTAGATTAGTTATCTAATAGTATTAAAGATATAATACACGTATCAACATCTAGGAATCTAATTTATTTTTAAATTTGCTCAGGCTTTGAAGAAAAGAATCATAAATTGTCGCAGGCAAACCGTTCCAGTCTCTAATGGTTCGATTCGCAAATAAATATTTCGCAACGTCCGTTTTCTGGATTCTTCTCTGATCTCGGTGCATGTGATCCGCTCTGCCGAAATATGTAGGTGTCCCTAATCGACTTTGAATTTCTTTCCACGCTCGAAAGTCTGTGTACGCTTTATACATAGCATAAAGACGAGACTTTATTCTCCTTCTTTCGAGTGACTCCCATACTTTATTTTTGGTTGTCACTGCAGCGCTTCTGACCGAGAGGTCCTAGGTTCGAGTCCTCACGGCGGCAGGATTTTCGACACTAGCTTTTCAGCTATGTCGAATTCAGTCGCTGTCTGGAGAAGGATTCTAGCGGCCGGCTGCTCTGATCGGTAGTTTTCCGTGGATTCTCCGATCAACACCAGGCGAATGCCGGAGCAGTACCCGAACAAACGGGCCACGGTCCGCGCGCGATCATTCCTTCCTCTTCCTTGTCCTCTCCTCTCCTCTCCCTACACTACCATGCACTACACTACCAGATATTCCGGGAGACCGGTTGGGAGCTTAGAGCTTGTCCCGGCTGGGGCGGTGCCCCGCTGGTGGGAGAGTCCTGGTTACGGGGAAACCCCACTAGCCAACGGTAGGTCGGCAACGGATCTCGCCATCCAGCATGAGAAGATCGCCCCATCTCCCGAGAAAACATGCACTACACTAACGGGACTAATGACCAAAGCAGTTGACGCGCCCGGAAACACGAAAAAAAATCAATCAATCAATTGATGGTTTTATACTTTTGTGTCAAACGCTTTGAACTTTTTTAAATGTTTTAGTTTGACGCGGCCCCGTTGCTTCCCTCAGTACACATCTTGAGGAGGTGGCACGCCTTCTCCCCTTCCTCGGACCAATACTTTCGACGTACCTAATAGGAAAGGAGAACGTCGTACGCTCGAAGGCTTCCAATTGGGAAGGGGCAGATGAGAGGAGTGACAACGTAGAAACTCTGGCCAACGCTTCTGATGGTTTTCGTCGGAGACAATCAACGTGTTCTTCATTGTGTAGCCTGTCAACTTTGTAAGCGGTTGCTTCGACCGAACTTTGTTGCAAGTAATTTTGAGTTTCATTTCCTATTGTGCCTCGTGCAATGTTTGCCTTGTGTGCTAGGACTCTGTGTCTTTGCTATAGCCGAACCTGTCGCCAGACGAGAGGAAAGTGGATGCGATCCCGTTAACTGTTTCTCTCTTTCACGATGTGTATGTGAGTGCGTGTCAACACACCAGGCATGCAAAGGCAAAGATGTAATATCTTTCACTACTTGTCTCATTCCCTCTTTATTTATCATTCTTTATCCTCTTTTTCACGAGTGTATACACGCACATACGCCTACACATAAGCACACATACCCACTATATATAAAATGGATATATGCTTCTGAACGTCAATTTTTGTACAACATAAATATTTGTTACTACATTGGGGTAAGTTGTTCTGCCTCTTACTAATCGGAGACCTCCAAATAAATGCCAAAGAACAATGAATTCAAAAATGTATTTCCTAAGCGTAGTGATTTATCCTAATAAAAAATTGTTTCCATAATTATATAAATAAACAGAGAATTAACTAAGAAGTAAAATTGATCTTGAATTGTATCGAATTTCGTTTCTGAAAATTATGTTTTTGAGAATGCCATTATCCATCTCTTAATACGTACGTACATTGCCATGGAAATAATGTTTCACGTGTTGATATATTACACTCAAGAACATGGAACTGCATTGTTCTTGTAGTAAGTTCCCATTTTCGTTCTCGAAGGACATGTCTGAACTAGATCATGACATTCTGTTATGAAGTATGTTACGCATCTTCCTTCACACCGCATCCAGTTATTACGTTTAAAAGAGGTCATGTTCAAAGACGAGATTTCGTGTCTTCCCTGCATTGATAATTCCAGATATATACCTCAGGAAGTGGAATTTTCGTGAGGTTAAACCTGTTCCAGAAAATGATTCAGAGAGGAGGAAATAAATGTTCTGGGAAGAACTACATGAGATGTGTATTACTCAAACTCCGGAAACCAGTCCATTGGCACTCCCCGTCACGGACTGTATTGTTGGTATTCATGGGTGCTCGCTACCAATAAGTGATTTCCATATTCGTCGCCAGGGACCAATACAACAGGTGTATCAGACAGTGCATCCGATATTTCCGTCATTTCTGTTTCAGCAAATATGGGATTTCATTAGAACGGACATTGTCGAAGAACTTGATTTCGGCGAGTATTTGACGAATCTTTTATACGCCACAAGCTTGGCATAGGGCATTGAGAAGTTTGAGCCCTTCGAAAATCCTCTTTCTCCAGTCGTGTTCAAAACGCATATTCTCGAGTATTCAAAGAAGAGGCGTTAACACTATATCAAGGCTGAATTCCATTGACGGTGGCAAATAACTTAATACAGAATAGTGAACAAAAATATTTTTGCATAACAAGGCTATTGCTCTACGTCCGTCTAATATCCCTTGGATTGCTCAACGGCACTACTTTTGCTACTGGGGTATTGTTGATCAGGAGATCTTAAAATTCAAATGTGACACGTGTTCGACACCAGCTACATAGCTGGGGTAAATTCAACTACTGCCTCAAGGTGCATTCTTAGTGACCGGCTACCCTGATCCGTAATTTCCCGTGATTTTTTTTCAATCAAAAATATGCGAACACTGGGTTCAGTTCCCTAACAAACGGGCCACGGATGCGTGGACCGCGCGCGATCATTCCTTCCTCATATTTGACCGGTCCTCTTCCCTTAAACACAAAGGCATTACGCGCAATAACACAAGCCGGGCGGGACCTGAATAGATGGCTCAGGGCATCAACAGATGTCACTGCAGTGCCTCTGACTGGGAGGTCCTAGTTTCGAGTCCCGACGGTGGCAGAATTTTCGACACTAGCTTGTCAGCTAGGACGAATTCAGTCGCTGTCTGGAGAAGAATTCTGGCAGCCGGCTGCTCTGAGCGGTAGTTTTCCGTGGACTCCGCATCATCGCCAGGCGAGTGCTGAAGAAGTACCCTAACAAACGGGCCATGGACCGCGCGCGAGCTTTCCTACCTCTTCTTTGTTCTATCCTCAGCCCTTACACAGTTACACTAACATGCACTACACTACCATACATGTACGTCTCGTGTGGCCTACTACTCCACACTATTCACTTCGTCAGGGGGACAAGTCCCCAGAGTGGGCACTTATGCTTTTGTGGCTTTTATCCTCACCCCCCCGCCGACGCGTGACGCCGACAGGCTGACGTCCGGATACAGCCGGAACCCAGTTGACCTTCGCGGTAACCTCCCCATACAAAACCTGGGTAGGGGCCGCCCTGCCAGCTCAGAGCTACTAGTTATTCGGGCTAGTACCGGAGTCTCGACAATGCGCCACTCACATGTGCCGGGAATAAATTCCCTCCTCTTTGCCCAGAGTATTGCGCCACTGCCACGACGAATCCAAGAGCCCAACTGGGGGCCACCCGGACTAAGGCCCCGGTGGCTCGGAGCCCCCATCCCGTCTCCCCATTGCATACCGCCAGCTCACGATGTGGGTGACACCGGTACCGAAGCAACCTGGTGGGTGGTGACTGATGTCCCGCCGGACTATAAAGTGGGATCCAAATACTCCGGAGAGGATTCACCCAGTCCTGCTCCAAGGTCGGCGCGCACCATTGGCCCAACTGGTGGGTGGCCGATTGCCCGGCCACGAGGAGCTTAGCTTACGCCTACTTACTGCCTGCACCTTCAAGCTATCGACGTAAGTGACGCCGCGAGACTCAGGGCCGGGTGGTCGTCTGCGACACTCCGCCTAGACCGCGATAACTTCCGTCATCGCGATGCCCCTTGCGGGGACACTACCATACATGCCGGGAGACCGATCTGTAGCTTAGAGCTTGTCCCGTCTGGGGCGGTGCCCCGTTGGTGGGAGATACCTGGATGAGGGAAACCCCGCCAGCCGGCGTTAGGCCGGCGCCGGATCTGCCCATCCAGCGGGGAAAGAACACCGCCAGCTCTCGAGAAAAAGTGCACTGCACTTACGGGTCTAATTACCCTAGTAGTTGCGCCCAGTTGGAGCTTAGAGTTTATCACGACTTGGGGAAGGGGGCGGAGATACTTGCTGGAAGGGGTACCGGTTGGAGGAACACTCCGCAAACCTACATTTAGACTGGCGCTCTATCCCACGTTGTACGAGAGAGGAACACCGCCACTTCCTGGATAAAATATGTACTACACTTATGGGAGAAATGTCTATGGTCTTGCAGGAAATCCAATAAATACTTGCTCAAATCTGAATAAATTGCGTTGTGGAGGCTATGTCGGATACTGCTCCGTGTGAGAATGGCGACCATCGGACATTTTGATATATCAAAGTACATGTACGGAGCACATAGTTTCTGTTATACCCTCCGCGTAAGGCGTGTCAGAAATTGTTTTTGATACTTCGTATTATAATCCTGGTTTGTTCCTGTTTTAAGAGTATTGTATATTTCGTGTTATTGTTGCATTGCATTGGTATAGTGAATAGCAATTAAGCTTAACGTTTCAGATACTAATAAATAAGTAAACATTAATAATTAATAAATAAGTAAATATTAATAATTAATAAATAAGTAAATATTAATAATATAAAAGTAAAAATTTATAACCAATAAATAATGTGAGTGCTATGGATTTATTTTGCCGTTAGCACAGGAAGAAAACCGCAACCGGAAGTATTTCCCTCACTTTCCACCGTGCGATCATCGCTGCTTCCGTGAACCTGTCCGTCACCCGGGCTGACGTTCGCGCCGATCTCTCCCATTTTCCTCTCCTCCGACCTGTCGGCCCCCGTTAACAGCGGCTTCGCCCGAGCTGAGAGCCATTTTGTTTTCATCTCCCGTGAAACCGTGTTTCACGCTTTCAGACTGTTTGCTGCGGGGTTGTCCATCCCCCCTTGCGCCGCTATCACGGGGCCAGCGCTGTGCGCGCCGGGGCGACAGCTTCCGACAAATTCGTTCCGCAGTTTCCACGCGCGGGTCGCGTGCGCGCACCCTCCCGTGTCCGCTGTCTTCTTTAATGTATTTATTTAACTCTAGCGGCAGTAAAAAACTGTGTGTGACGCCCGGGATGGAGGAAAGCCACATTTAGAGTTCAGAAGCAAAGCAAGAGACCGTCACAGCATTTGCTTAATGGAGGAAGGGAAACTGGATTGAGATGGGGGTCATTGACCCAGAGGATGATTACCATGCCTGTTGACGAGAGTTATTAGAATAATGAAATATAAAACGTAACTGTAATGCAATATCATTATTTTTATGTAAATGTTATTAGTATTTTACTCTTGCGTTCATGCATGCTATTGCCTTCGATAAGGAACCCTATATACGTTGTATAATTAACCTGGATCGAGAAGATCCTGGCTACGAGGGAAATATGAAATTTGAGTAACGTTACATAACATCTTGTGGAGGAAATTATGGGAGAAAATATGAAATGATTGGTAAAAATCAAGATATTATAAACCAAGTAAAGTTAACATTTAGTAATTTAAGCAATATGTAAATCTGAATCATTAAAATTCGATAAAAAATATTCTATGTCACTGGCGTTAAATTGTTCTTAAGATAATGATCGACAAATGCTCTCGATGACCACTCGATCATTGGTACAAAAATAATTAATTCGTTTTTGATGATCAGAATAGTCTTTATTTCCATAAATATTAAACGAATCCTGTGCGCTTTCCTTGCAATCTTCCGGTAACCGTTACAGTGTGATGATGAGAAAGCTCTCTTCTCAGGTTGAGAAGACCAGAGATACGACATAAGCATCGATATGTGCTAACCACAGGTACCCCTCAACCCATGGCCGCAAGGTCGGGATACCGCTGGTAGGCCGTAGCTCGTAAAGAGTTGTCGGGCCAAAGTACATATATACAGTAAACAAATCCAGAATTTAGAAAGTTATTAATTTCAAAAAGAAATGTAAGAAGAGGATTAGTAGCAGTTCAAATAAAACATTGAAAAATCAATAAAATGTTTAATTTGAACTGCTACTAATTCTCTTGTTGCATTTCCTTTTTTTTTTGGAAATTTTATCTGCTATCTGTAGCTAAATACTTTAGATGTATCCATTAATTGTAATTTAATTTTCTATCTTAATGTGTATTTATTGATAATTTTGTTGTATCTTTCGTATCTTGTAGACTGACGATGACGGCAAAGCCGTCGAAAGCCGGCTATCTTAATAAAGGTAATATGTTGACGAAGATGACCTCTTTTATTTCTTCTCATAAGAACGTCAACAACATCAAAACAGAATTCCCACAATACGATGGTTTTCTTGACATACTGACAATCCAATGACGCGTTTCCCATCGCCCATCCAATTGCACCTTCCACGTTCAGAGGGACGTCATTGATTCACTCTCGAAGAAGGGTCGCATTTTTGACACAGAAATTTTGGACATAGACACAGACAAGTGGAAATTGATGCTAAGTAATGCTGATATTATTTAGTGAGAGTATTTTTCATTTCAATGTTGCACAATATGTTAGTTCACAGCAATATAGATTTAATCTATGATTATATTGTTTCATAAGTCTAAAAATAAAGAAATAAAAAATTATTTTTAAATATTTCATAATTATTTTATTAAGCAAATAAGTCCAGGGTACAAAAACGGTTCTTTACATCACATAAGTACAAATTTAAAGTTACTGAGTACCGCAAGGAATCAATATTGACTAGTTCTACAACTTCGTTTAGAATATAACTGTCCCAGATGCCAACTGTGGATGTTATGAAATTCTTCTTTTTCTTCTCAAAACTATGGAACAAGAATTTATTTCCCTTCTCAAATCACCGATTCAAATGAACTTTCTGCTAAAGAATTTCAACACTTTAAACGATTCAGGTCACGTGGTTGCTTCTAACGTGCAACACATCGTTTCACGATCCAAATTATGTGTAGGAAAGGAACACACACATGACTGCCGTTAAAAACAGGACAAACACATTGCCTTTCCCTGTAATTTTCTGTATCTTGTCTGAGTTACGTATGTAACGTAATAATAATAATAATAATAATAATAATAATAATAATAATATTAACAATAATAATAATAATGGTATATGCCTAGTTGCTGTAACTAAATTCGTGTTTTTGTTGCCACCTGGCGTGTGGACACGGCTTCTGTTCATATATTCAGAGAATTCATCTCTTTAAAGAATATGAAAGTACGTCGATGTGATTTTAGGTAGAGTGCATTTTGAATTTTCTATTAAATTTGGTTATTTTGACCAATAAATTACATTGATGGTTTTCCTAAGATTACATTCTTTTTACAAAGTTGGTTTTTACAAAGTCCAAATTGACCTAATGAAGATTATTTTAGAAGAATCGGTCACATAATCCATTTTTACATTGTAGTTTTATTTTCAGCTTGACATTAATGCGAGAACAAATAATGACATCATACTCAAGAGAATTTCGTACAGTAACAACCGAAAGAGCAAGATCGAAACAATATTTACGTAGGGAGAATCTTACATTGAAATATTCATGTTGCTCTTCTCCCTCGGAAGCGCAGTATACAGTGTTCACTGTTTTTGACGTTATATAAATAAATCTTGTCGACTCTGCCCAGAAACAAGTAACACGTATTTTGAAACATAATAAACGAAATGCTCTTCCTTGCCAATGCTCTGCAAAATTAAATATTTGTTTGTTTGCAAATTCATTCAATTTACAAAAACATTCAAGTTTCGCACGCTGAGAAATGCGACGAGCGAATAGTTGAAAAAATATGCTTCTACGCGTTTGTTAAATTAGCAAATAAACACCCAATATAGTACTACGTTTTGCAAGCAATAAAACCCTCCATCTACTAATTTCCCTTTTAAATCATTTCATGCGCGCTTTGGGGCTAGTTATTTACTCATTTAGCACCTCTGAAGAATTCTACAAACACTCCACGCGGTTGCTTCCTCTCCAAAATTATTCGCGTTTCTGACACTCCTGGGACACACGCGCCGTAATTACAAGGGCGCTAGGGAGCAGTACTGCGGGTCGCTCTCAGTGGCCAATGAAACCATTGGGCAGCAAAGGGTTGGCGAACCTCCGTCGCAAATGAATTGCTCTGCCGAACAAATAAGCAAGTTCTTTACGGAATGTTAAATATTTCTTTGGTGTGAACTGAGCTAAGACGTATCCCTATAGTGGACTGAACTATTGAAAGAGATGACTAGAACTGAATAAAACGGACTCAAAATATTTTCATTATAACACTTTATTCATTTTTGACATTTCGACCCTATTTGGAGTCTTTTGCAAAAAATCTATTGTCCAGGTTTTTTGTCACATAAACAAAAAAAATGATAAAAAAATTGTCAGTGGTGTAAAAAACCTAGTCAAGTCCTCATAAATGATTTTTACGACTAGATCAGGTTTTTATATCAATGACAATTATTTTATCAAAATACTATTTGTTTATGATGTGTCAACGAACCTGGAGTAAAGATTTTGAAAAAGACCACGAATAGAGTCGAAATGTCAAAAAGAAATAAATTGTTATAATAAAAAATACGAAGTCTTTTATTAAGGTCAACTTTGTTAATTGCAATAAAATAAACAAGATAACAGACGTTAATATATTCATTAAAATTGAAAAAAAGGATTCTGTGTGGCTAGGTGCAAGAGTTGGGTCACGTCTCATAGACTGAGCATTGCCATTAAAACAGGAAGTCATAGCCTGAGAATTGCTATTAAAACAGGAAGCCCTACACTGAGCATTGCCATTAAAACAGGAAGTTATTACGTAATCCTCATTAGAAATCTGTGTCTGAAGTGTGAGTGGCACGTTGTTGAGGAAATCGCTGATGCTACCACTAAGAGAGGACGCTGGATAAGGATGCACGCTGATATGATGCTGTTGTAACCAGTTATCTATTAGAAAGTTTCTACATGGGTGGGGAAAGGGTGCAGGCATTCCGACACTGGGGCCGCGGGGGCGGTGGGATGTGGGGGTGGGCGTGTCGGGGCGGGTGGCAGCGTCACCGATCTGTCGCGGTGGCGCTCCCCCCATTGGGAATCAATACCTCGCACGCGATCCCGCGTCGATGAAATATGCAGCGCGCAGCTGCGCCAGCTACGCGCCAGGTCTCGGCTGCGGCTGCGAGGCACGCGACCACCCGCTGCCCCGCCCACTCTGTCCCGTCCCAGCCCCCGACGGCGTGAATATGCACCCACGCCTTCATCTGCCTGTCATTCATCCCCTTCCCACAATTCTCCTTTTCGTCGCTCCATTCACCCCTGCATTCTCACCTCGTACCCCTCCCACTCACCTATTCTACTCACTCCTACCCACCCTCTCCCTTTCCACCCATTATATCACTCCCTCTTCCTCTCCCACCCACACCTCCCTGCCACCTCACCCTTCCACCCTCACCTTCAGACTCTTCCCCTCCCCTCCATATTCTCCCTCCTCTCCCATACCCGTACCTCTCGCCTCCCTCCGTCTTCCCTCTCCCATCCCCGACCTTCTCTTCTCCCCTCTTTCTCCCCCTTCCCTCCCTCTCCCTCACGGTTACCCAACCTCTCGTCTCCTATCCACCAACCGCGTAGTTCCTTGCCTTTCCCCCCACCGCTTCCCACCCTGTCTCCGTCACTCAACCCTTCGTTTCCTCTTCCTCACCCTGTCTTTGATCGCTTTGCTCCAACGCCGTCCCCCTTGACCCGCCCCACATGGTCCTCCATGCCTCTGCCACCATTCCTCTGTCTCCTTTCCTCCATCCCCCCTTCCTTCGTCACCGGTCTCGGCCCAGTTTCTACCCTGGCGCGGCTCGTTGCCAAGATTTGACTTCCGTCTAGGCAAATGAACCTGCTCCCTAGGGAAATTATGCGCAATGTCAAATACACAGCTAGGTATAATCATATTGGATCACGCTAAAACAAATAATCTAGCTGGACCGGTGGACAATGTCCTTATTTTGGCTGTATGATCGGAATTGAGCAAGACGGTTATTATGGCGGTTGCATGTCATGTTTATCATACGTGCAATGGAAGGGATATTCGAAGTTTTACGCAAATGATATCGGAATCACAACGTTGGTTATTCAAAAAGTACGTTGCTGCTAATCCATAATTTATTCGAATTTTGTTTCATCCGTAGTCCATTTATATTGGCAATATACTTTGTAACAAGTCACATGCCGCACCAAAAATGACCAAAAGCACACAAAATGTACTACAAACAAAATACTCTCGTATGACACTACAATGAATTACATATTTTAACAAAAACAAATTTCCACACGTATGTATATGTATATATATATGTATATATATATATATATATATATATATATATATATATGTATATATATATGTATATGTATATATATATATATACATATATATATATATATACATATATATATATACACATATATATATATATATACATACACATATATATATATATATATATATACACATATATATATATATATATATATATATATATATAACGGGTCATTGCATATAAAATATAAAAAATTGCTGTTCATTAACAGAACTCGTGAATAGCCAATATTTGATGCCTGGTGGTTTCTTCCTTGGAAATTTGCTGTCGCATGACATTAAATGTATCGCAAGTAATGACGCACTGAGTATGAGAATAATGTCGATACGTGCACTATAAGACCGAAGCACTCAAATATTATCTGTCAAAATCGAGACTGTTTCATTGTTATATGCGTTTTTCTCCTTTGTTAGTTATCTAACGATACCAAAAATGCCTATTACATGGCCGGAGGCTGCATAGTTTTCTTCAATTTTTGCGAGGATTGTAAATTAGTAATGTAGGTTTCTATTCTGTGCATTCCGTTATGTAACTTTCCATTGCTTTACTCACCCTCACTGTTTCATAGCTATCATCGATTTCTCTATCCCTTTTTATACTGAAAAACAGTAAGGGATAATGTGACTTTTGGATGGGAAACATTTTTACTGGTCACGAACTAAAGCAAATCATGAGACATGTTGACCGCCCATTAGAATATTATCAACATTTTCGAGGGAGAACTAACATTTTGTTTAATATTCTTGAAATAGAAACAATTTTTATTTATTGTATGGCTTGCTGACTGGCAGAAACGTTTATCTTCGGCCAGCTTACGCTGGTCCACTACTAGAAAGCGATTTTTATTTCCAAGATAAAGTCGAAAGTAACGAGAGATGGCAAGTAAAATAATGGTGAGGCATGATGCTGGAGATATCGGAGAATGTATTGCAAGGAAAGCAGGAGAATTCCGAGCAAATATGTCACTTGCGCGTTTTATCCATCACGAGTATTACTTGGAGAGACCGGGATGTGACTACTGGGACCCATAGAAGAAAAGTCTGATAACTACATTATTTGTCGCCCATGTCACCGTATACAGCCTCAGAAAAAATGTTATAAATTTCTATGGCATGTATGCAGTCGAAAATAATATACCTCTCATACCCTAGAAGTTGGTAACATTTATTGAGGTCCCTGTAAATGTAATCCTTACGTGTCTCCAGTCGTCCATCTTTCTCTGAGATGTGATTCTGTCCTTTCATCTTTAAGTCATATTTCATGTTTTCATTTTTTTGTGTACTTGACAGTTTCCTTTTTACTTGTTTTTTATATTTGCTGTAAACTTCTCAGTGTTCCCTTGCCATTTCCTCGCCGTTGCAACAATATTTCTCCAATTTAGTATGTAATTTTGAACTATCGTATTACAATAACTATTACAATAGCGCCGTCTTTCCCAATTCATTTTTAAAATGTATCTTGATATTTTTAATATAGCAAATGTATGTTATTTTTCTTAAATAGATTAGGTCTTCTGAGTTTGAGAAACCAGAATCATTGTTTCGGTATCGCGTATTTCGGATCGTGAATCCACAGCTGTGATTGTAAGGCATTTGCACTTCTCTTATCGAGAAGATTCTCATTTGAAGTGGACTTCACCGGTAGTTGACTTTCATACACCCATTTCCATTTTCTGTATGCAACGCATTTCAGAACGTACTCTGTTTCCATATACAGCACTTTATGGCATCACTTCGCCAATTCTGCTCACATATTGTAGTAACATTTTCCATCAGTTTCCACCGTCACGCCAAACCTATCGCCTAAGCTATTGAGAACCAGAAGGGTCTCCGATTATTAAAAGTTAAAATATTTACAAAAACATTGTTAAACGGAATTGTTATCTTTCGTTATTTATGCGCAATTCTTTGCATTATGATTTCGTGTGCTTTATATTGTAGAGTGTTACGGGGTCGATAAAGAAAACAATTCTTTTGAAAGGGGTAGATGCAAGGAAGAGGTTGTGAATTCTTTTGCTAGAGCTTTGTTTACGAGAAAGTCAACCTTCCCATATCACGCTCGATTGAGAACAAAAGGTCTAGATCAGTCTTTATAATGCCCTCCGAAACGCGCACTCCATTGCACATCCCCGTTGCATGCAGATCTACAGTTCTCCACGCGACTACGTCCTCATTCGTACAGGCCTCGGGCCGCCTCCCCGGCCACGTCCGCTCTTTCGACCGGCCCGGTAGCGTGGAACGACTCGCTCCCAGCGAACGCAAATGAATTCTTAAACATTTTTTACGACTCTCGCGCCGCTCCAATTAAATTCTCTTGGTGCCAATATAATTAAATGAATTTGTTTTTGTTGCGGTCTCTTCTGCTCGGCCCCGTTCCACCGTGGCATTAATTTGTGGACCGACCTTTCTTTTTTTTGCTCCTCCTTTTATCTTTGCTTTTCTCCGTCCCACCGGTATTAAATGTTGATCGAAACGCATGGTCGCGAGAGCAGGAGCTGGGAAGTGGCTACACCGGTGAAGGGAGCACGTATAACGCCTGCAAAAAAGGGGCGGGGCACACGGCCAGAAGAAAACAATGAAGTGTGCGTGTGTGTTGGATGGGAATGCCGGTATGGAAGGACCAAAGAGCAATTAGGAACCAGTAGAGTGGAAAAGTATGTAGCTTTAAGCCGTAGAATAAACAAGTGAACTTTTAAGTGAGAAAATACACACACGTTTATAATAATAGGGCTGCTATTATGGCAATGTCGGTATTTCTTGTAACACTCCACTCATATTTAACATGTAAAATAAATATGAGGTACAAGTTTTCAAAGTGTTTACACAATGTTAACCTGTGCCATGGAGCCTTTAATTTATTTAAATATTTGCTGAATTCTTAAATTTTATCACAGAAAGAACTGTCTAGGTAAGCGTTAGTACGCGTAGAGATTATTTTACTCTTCAATAATTTCAGTTGGACCTGTGCAAGCATTTCCCGCTTTGTAAATCATTGTTTTAAAGGTGACAATTTCGTACTGAAACCAAATTCAAATGTGTCTGACAACTCGCGCTACGGAGTAGGAGTGCCCTTGAAAAATGTGTTGAAACGATATAAAAAGCTCATTTCGTAGATTCAAGGTTACGATACAAAAGCAGGTTTTGAGCCTAGGATGCATAATGAGTTATGCATAATGATATTGTGTGTCGCGGGTTGCATGTGCATGTCATAAACGGCTGTTCCTCTTCCCTTTTCCTCTTAAATTTGTTTGATTCTTCTGAAATTAATTCCCTATCTTGCAGTAGAACAGTTGGGAAGTTTATATGTCGATGATTTCTCACAACTCCAACAATAGTGTCATCTTTCCGTTGGGTATTAATGGTACAATACGGACACATTTCCTTAGCGAATTCTATACAAAGGTGATTTTAGTACAAAATATCGTCAAAATTAGTGCTCTACGACAATGATACTTCAATCGCAGTTTTCTCTAAGCTAAATACCAACGTCGTATGCCTATTGATTATTTGTAATAAAGTTTTCAATCTTCTTTACCAATTAAGATATTTAATTATTTGACATGGTAGGCCTTTTTTACGTAGTTATTACACAGGCAGATCATCATTTGTGTAACATATTACACACATACAAGAGAAGAACAAAAAACTGCAACTAAAAATGGTAGTTTGCAATGTGACCACCTCCAGAACAAGGAAAAGATGTCAAACTAAGAGAGACGGAGTGTGTGAGTCAGTGTGTGTATGTATGTGTGTGTGTGTGTACGTGAGTGCGCGCGTGTGTGCGTGAGTGCGTGCGTTTGTGAGCATGCAAGTATGCACGTTGTGGACGCACGTGTTCCTCGCCTGAAAGTGTTTTCGTGTTTCAAAACATGAAACGCACATCTGAATGGTCTGCGTATGTGCGTAACGTATGGTTCGCAGCAGAAATTCCATTCCAAGCGTACCTCGGGGGGCCGAAAATCTCGGCTTCGATAACCACACTGGATATTTCAAACGATGAAATTATTTCGTTTTTATACCTGTAATAGGCAACAAGAACGATAAAAGTTTAAAATTTTTATATTTCTGAACGCGAGATATATCTCTATATTTGCACTGAGGCTTGGAACCAAACAGATCGTCAGCTAGCACATTTGTTTCGAAAGCCAGAGGGCGAGAAATTTCAGAGGTTTTATGTCACGAAAATCGGGATTCCGATCATGTCACTTTTCTGTGATCTGCCAAAAGATTAAAGCTTCACCACGTAGAACGTCGTGAACCTGTGTCACGATTGTGGCGTGCTAAAGGAGCCTAGAGTATCACTTGGTTTTTCTCGGTTAAAATAATCTCGGTAAAATAAGAGCCACGTAAGTGGCTCTTCTCTGGCATGGTTCTGATAACCAGGAATGGGCAACGCCACCGAGACCACACTAGTTCAGCAACCACCTCAAACGTCAAAAAACAAGGAAAAGGAAATCAGTCTTCCAGATTGGCCATTTTCGGTCTACGGAGGTATCCCCAGACATGCCCACCGCTTGATGTCGAGGCATGATTAGAAAATGTTGTTGTTGTTATTATTATTATTGTTATTATTATTGTCATTATTATTGTTATTGTTATTATTATTATTATTATTATTAATTTTATTACTATTATTATCGTGTTGAAAGAACATTTACTATGGTTAATTGTGAACAACTCGGTCTCGTAGCCGAGACTGCACGAATGAAGTAAAGAACGCTGGTAATTGACTATTTGTTGTGGTCTTATCAAGTTATTGGCAGATTTTCTCTGAATACCTCCATTTCCTCTGCCTTGATTCCACCATTTCTCCATCATTATCGCTATTGTAAATGCGTTATATTTCTCTTACCCTTCAATGACCCTAGTATTTAATGGGCCCCCTAAACCTCAATCAAACAGTCCCGCCCTATGCACATTCAGCTCATTCCATTCCCGAAGAAATTTATTTCTACATTCATTGGAGGCACTTTGTTTACCTTTGCACACTCCAAGGATACATTTGTGGTACTTCTTACGTTTCCCGAGTTCGGACATGTAACTGTTTTCCTAAGAGATCCAAAAATTCGTACTTGGTCGCTTTCCGCGTTTCTCGTTTCCAGTCTTCAATTGAAGGCCTTGTGCGTAAAAGGTGATGACTCTCAGATCACTAGTTGTTGCGATAGTATAATTTAAGTCTTTTATCATAGTGTCCATGTAGTGTTGTTCTCGGAAGTTCTATTATTGTTCATAGTTGGGCCTCGGTTGTTGTGATTTTGATACAACTCATTTAAATGCCTTTCACTAAAATAATTTCTTTTATCTCAAAAACCTATGCGTGTGCGTTATCACGTTTTACTATTTACAGTGTCGTGAGCCGTCACCCCCACGGCCCCCCACGGCCGCCCACGGCCCCCGACGGCCCCCGACGGCTCCCGACGGCTCCCGACGGCCCCCGACGGCTCCCGACGGCCCCCGACGGCTCCCGACGGCCCCCGACGGCCCCCGACGGCCCCCGACGGCCCCCGACGGCCCCCGACGGCCCCCGACGGCCCCCGACGGCCCCCGACGGCCCCCGACGGCGTTACACTCACCACGCTCGATTGTCTAGTGTGTTATATATCCACACCGTATGTTCTACCAGGGGGATTTCTCCGCGGGTCTGGTCGCCTGGGCGGGCGCCTGGTCTTTGGCCCCTATCCGCACATCCCGCAGGCGCACAAGTACACCCTTGGGCTGGTATCTGGTCCCACCACAACGCAGTTACCTCTCTCGGAATTCTTTTCGCTCAATGCTTGGGGCGGGCCACTCTACTAGGACGGGACGGGACGGGTCCGGATGAGTCGGATCGGCATGACTCGGGACGAGACGAGTCGAATCGAATCGATTCCAGTTGATTCGAGCCGAGTCGGGAGGGTTTTGTGGGAGGCCAGTCGTAGCGGCGCGGCACGGTGCCGCGTAGGGCGCACGGGAACCGGTTCGTGTTTACTTTCGATAATTAGCAGCGTTCGTATTCCACCCGGCCCATAAACGTTGATGAAAGTCCAATGGAAATAGGAGCTCGATTCGGCTTTATAATAAAAATCACACAATTTGGAGGAAATAACCGTTGTTTTGTGATACAGAAATTGCTACAGATAAACAAGAATTACAAGAACATACAGAGATACAAGAATTGAATTATGTGTTGTTTGTTTTTTGTGCGTTTTTCTCTGGGAATTATGGAAGGAGGAAAATTAATGCCTGGTTTCAAAGTTCCTATTCAGGAAGAGTACTTGTTTCAGAGGTGCATGTTTATGGATATATTGTTGTATGGTTTGTTTTTCTGCAGGAAGGGAATAATTATATGTACGGTACTTCGATTCAGGCGGACACTAAATTTTAAACGTAGTCATTGCAGATTTTGTGAGTTTCCGTAATTTTTCCCTTTGTATATTCGATTTATTAGTTCGTTACTTCTGAATGTTATAATATTGTACAGTATATATATTACAATAGCATTCATAATCTCTTCATTTAAACTTCGACAGTGAATATACTGTCTTTATTACATTATATTATTAGTATTCATTATATTAGTTTAATTATATGAGTAACAGTTTTTTCCAGTGCCGGTACTCAAATGATAAAAGAAACTCTGATTATCCTAAACCCCACATCAAAACGAAATCGTACTAAACGGGGAAAAAAAGCTCATTCAATTTCAATAGGATATGGATTAAAAGAACAATAATTGCTACGTTTGGTTGCATTCGCACGTTGCGTGACCACTTCATTGAATACATTAAGTAATAAATATTCATTTCTAGTGCACATTCCTTACTGATATTCAGCTACATCATTCATGCTTTAATTAATTAAACGCTTATTGATCATTGTCTTATTTCAGAACTTTGTATTTTTTACCTGCTTCTCCGATTTACAATAATTGTATCCTTTTCCGATAGTCCAATGGTAGCAACAAACGTTGGTTTCGTTAAGTCCACATGAAAATCGTGCTAAATACAACAATCTCTTTAATTTTAAGAAATGACATCGTTGACCGACTATATCTCACAAGTACAACTTGCAAGCGCTCTGTTGAGTTGTTTTCTCTACGTTAAATCTCTCACCCTCCATTGTACTTCTAGGCCGTTTCCTTTTTGAGCACACTCATCACATCGAAATCGGCGGGACACTTCATCGCTCGCTGAGCGAAGCTTCGACACGACAGTTAACCCCGAGCCCTCCTCGTTTTCACTCCTTCCCAGCGATCGCTTCCGCCCGCTACCATCTCCCACATCACCCCACCTCCCACCAGACCCCGACTTCACCTTCCACCCGTTCCAGCCCTGTCGCCATCTCGTCGTGCCTCTTTTGTGCCTCCGTCCCACACCATTTTATCCCGCTCGGAACAGTCTGGCCCCCGTCCCCGCCAATGGCACATCTTTTCGCAACGCCCAATCTTCCCCGCCCCCGCTTCAGTCTCTGCTTCGCCCCACCTCCTCCACTCCCCAGGTCCAGTCGCCCCGTCCTCGTCCGTATTGCACCTCGTCACTGCTTCGTCTCTCTTCTTTCTCCGTCCCGTCTCCACCAGTCCCCACCCAGTCCCCACCCAGTCCCCGTCTCCGCTCCCAGCCCGTCCCCGCCCCTACCCGGCCCGGCTCAGCCCGGCCTGGCCCCCTGCCCCGCCCCGATTCCGACCCTGCCCCGCCACGGCCCGGCCCCAACCCGCCCCGGGCTCGGCCCAGCCACCCCCCGCCTTGGCCCCAGCCCGGCTCCGTCCTCGTCTCCCGTCCCCGCCCCGGCTCAGCTCCGTCCCGTCCCCGCCCGTCCCTGCCCCGTCCCTGTGCAGACTCTGCCTCAGCCCGCCCCGTCCCCAATCCCTCCCAAACCGTCCCTCTTTTCCACGCTCTTTCCGTTCCTCCACCCCACCCTTCCAGACTCGCTTCGACCGGCCTCTTCACACGCTGCTTGAGAGACCCGCAACGAGAGCTATCACCGCCTCTCCACCCTCTTCCGTTTCCTTGCGCCCTCGTGCTTTTATCTCCCTCCTCGCGACGGCCCTCGCCTTTGCCAGTGATGCTGCCGCCCCCAGCTCCGTGTCTTCGCTTCCGGCTCGGAGCAGCTCGATCGCCTGCTGAAGCGCTCTGTATTCTGCGCCTGCCGTGAAGGAGATCCCGTGACAAAGCCTACCCGTTGTCAAGCCGCCCTTCTCAATTTATTTAACTACATCCTGTTATCTTCGATCCATCTTTTCTTTCTTTAGGCCTACTCTTATTCGCCCTCGGGCAGCCGCCTCTGTTTCTTTTCGAGCTCCTTGTTCTCCTACACCGTATCCTCCTGTTTCCTCCTTCCTGGTCTGACTGATGCCCTTTGATAATTGATTCTTGCGCACTCACATTTACTGCTTTTCATTCTTAAAGTAGCTGGAGTTACCTCAATAAACTCTGTTTACTTAATTTTACAAATTTGATGTCTTTCATGTGTTCAAGTTTTGTCTAATTACTACGCGCATGGTTTCCGGCTAAAGGGCTTTCTCGTGCGATGTTATCAGTATCGCCCGTGCGTGCTGCATGACCGAAATTGTGACTAAACCCATCTGCTCTCAGAATCCATTAGCTTTATTCACCCTCTCATTCACTCCCATTTATTCACTATTATATATTACGGATATCCTCTTAAGCTCTCCCCACATTGCCTTTTGGCTCTCTCTTCGCCGCCTCCCCCCACGTTCATCGTCCACCTCCCATCCCCTCCCGGTTCCCTGCGGTTCAGTGCCGCCCGCCACTGCTCGCTTCATCACCGCCCAACTCCAGGGTCCTCCATCTGCCAGACTCTTCCAGCTGTGCCGCCGCCCCGCCGCCGCCACAGCCGCCGTCGCCGAACGGCGCACCCGTCCGACCGCAATTCCGACGCGACCTCGATTTATGACGCGGCCATCACAGAAGCGGCGCCGCCACAGACGCCGCCGCCGCCACTACTACCACCGCCACCGCCGCCACAGCCGCCACAGATCGCCACGCGCTCCCACATGCGTCGCCGCGCCGAGGGCGGCACGAAGGCGAAATAGTAGGGGCAGGATGAGGGGGAGGGGAGGAAGAGGATGAGTGAGAGGAGGAGGTGAAAGAGCGGGAGAGGTGGCGTCTATGCGGCGTGGATGACAAAAGGTCGAGAAGATAAAGATGGTTGTTGTGACTGGAGGCTCTGGCGGATGAATTTGCGAAGGAGGGAAAAGATGCACTGGGAAGGCGAAGACGGATGATGAGGAGAGAGTGGAAGAGGAAATGGTGGAAGAGTAGGAAATGGTGAGGGAGGAGGAAATTGCGGAGGAGGAGGAGGAAATGGTGGAGTAGAAAGTGATGGGATATGAGGGGGAAAGGAAAATGTGGGATGATAAGGAGTATGAGAAAGAGGTTAAACATGTTGGAAGGAGAATAAATAAAGAGGGGGAAAGAGATTGAGTAGAGAAGGGGGAGAGGTGGTGGGATTGGGGAATAGTAACTGAGGAATGGTTCAAATAAAGATGCATCTGGCAGCTAGGTGGTGGCTCTTTGTAATAAGGGGTTGGCGACTTGTGATCCGTTCCCGGACTCAGACTTCTGATAGATCTTCTCACATTCTTGAAACCTATTTGATTACTTGAATGAGCTTGCTTTCATAACCCATTTCGTTCCATTATGTTTATGGGTTGAAGCATTTTTAGATGATCATTTCTTGGCATTAACATGGCTTTTAACATTAAAGTTATGAAGCCCTGAACTATAAGACTAAGTAGGTCCTCCTAAATTTTATTCCAAAAGTCTCAATTCTTTTTTCTTGCTCTTGTTGAATGAAACAATGGCACGAGACGTTCGAGATCTTGACATACAGTGAAACTTGCAGTGTGCTCAAGAAACAACACATTAACAGCTTGAGCTTACACATTTGGAACTTGGGTAGTAGCAATACCAAAATCAGATTATGAACGTGAAGCATTTGTCCAGATGTTTACGAAGTTATCCGATAATGGAATTTGCATGAAAACAAATAGTTCGAAATCGGTGTAGGGAAGCAGACGTGACATCCTCAAGGAGACATTCATGTGCGAGGACAACTAAGAAGGGTATCGTTTTAAAATAAAAAGGTACACCATGATTTACACGTTAAACCTTTGCTTGTAGTGGTAGTAGAGCTTAGGGTGAGTTTCTATTTTGTTAGCAATACAGAAAAATCAAATCTGCAGTTCGTTTACCATTACAAATAAGTTTTCTGTAACTCGGAAACGAAAATATCTAGTTTTTGAAATGTTAATCCCTCGTATTTATAAATTTATTATTATTATTATTATTATTATTATTACTTTTCATCTTTCAACTATTTATAGTTAAATTTTTGCGAAGAGATTCTGAAACTCAAGAAAGCGTGCGCAGATGATTTTCTCCCCTATACGTCACATACAGTTTTTTTGTTTGTTTGTTTTTTGACTAAATAAATTGATTTAATACACAATACGGGAGAAAGGTCCATTGGTCCAAATAGAGACAACGAGGTACCAATTGTTCAATTTATTTCAAAGCCTTCTTGTTGTATGTGGAGAGGCTCAAGCCTCCTATTCCGCCTGATCATGCTGATTTCTCTACGTTTCCTTCGCCATCTAGCAGCTAAAGAAGGTATCACTCGGGCGACGAAACAAGTGACTAGACTTCAGCGCTCAGGCTTCTTTTACATGCAATGTCCCTAATGTGGAATACGAGCGTTATTCTAATGTTGAATATTCCGCGTTGCTGCTACAAGTAAAATGCACATGGTTCTTTGGATGTATACATTAAGTTGCATTTTCTAACATATTATTGTTGACATTTTATACCGTGCTGTGAAGGTGTATGTTCCAAGAGCTCAACTGATTGGACTCAGTGTCAGAAGTGTAAGAACCGGGCTCATGTCCCATGTGCAGGTAATCCAAAATAGAACTTAGTCTGCAGGAATTGTCTGTAATATTAAACCAAATATTATTTTTGCTTATATAAACGTTGTTCTACAGGTTAATGCATTTATTATTTGCTAAAAAGAAAAAGCATTCACTATTCCACCTTAGGAACAAGGTACGCCTGATGTGGAATATATGTAGACCTTTTCTAATAATGAAACATCGTAAATGTTTAATAGGTTTAAATGAGTAATATTAACCACACGTGTTTATAATGGACTAGTTTAAGTAATTATCTACACTAGTCTTCAAATTTGCGCTTATTTGTGAAGTTGTAGACGAAAATGTGAAAGGTATTCTACATTCGATCACTTCTGGACTCTTTCGTGTAGTGGAACCTCAATGACTGCTGCCAATTAGTATCGTTTCACGCGATAGCCCGGCAACATTCTGGAGTTAAGGATGAATGATAACAAATGATGGAGAGTTTCGAGATCATTAATATTGATTTTTAATAGATTGGTGATTCCCAACATAAACAGTTCAAACTTCGTTTCATTTGGATATGAAATGAAGATAATCAAAGGGACAAAGGAACACACTACTCTCTGGATTTAAGGGTCTGTATTAATGTCAGCGTTTCGGGGATAAAGATGGAATCTCATTAGAATCTGATAATACCAGGAAGGGTTAAATTTTTTTGGGGTTGGCAATTGACATGGTTAATTTACGTTGCCATACTGAGCTTCCTTTGCCCTTCTAAAATCCCCCAACTTGCGAAAACGGGTTTAGAAACCAGTATGCTAAGCCCCATGCCAGAGGGGCTGGTAGGGATTTTCAGTCAGTTTAGAGGATAGTGACGATGGGTTATACGATGATTGAACAACGGTGGTATGAAGGGGCAGGTGAATCGCGAGAAATTTAGAGGAATTCTGTGGCGAGTCCGCTGTATACATAACGAATGCTACATGGAATAACCGACATACGGGCTCTGAAATTTAGGACGAAAGCTAGACCACAATCCATTTCGCTATGAACCGTTCCAGGAAAACATGACCCCGTTCCTGCAACTTCATTATCGTTCGTCCGTGTTTTCCAGCTGAATTTCTGCATTCGCATATTCTCTGCTACTCAATGTTTAACTTCAACTTTCGTTGTGCCACATGACTCAGATTACTCTTATTTCCTTCGACGCGAAATAGTCTGTGAAAATGTTCGTAAATTCATAAGCATTGTATTTATTAGATAATGGGTTAACGAGTACTAATTGTTCTGAAGATGTTGGAACATTTATGGAGACTAGAGAAGTTCTTCATTTACAAGAAAATAATCAGAGGGAATTTAAATAAGCAGCATACCAGTAATTTTGGGAAATGTCCTCTACGCTTCCGCAACAACAGGTCAGGAGAAAAATAATGGACAGGTGTGTTTAAAACGCTCTTACCCTGAACGGGTTTATTCAAACAATAGAGAAGATTATGACAATTTTGTTAGTCATGGGACTATCCTATACTTGAACTTATATGACGCTCCTGAAACACAGTTGGTGTACGTGAGCAATTACGCCTTGAGTAGCACTGGCTAATAGGTCTTGCCAAAACGCTTGTTAAAACTAAAAAAATGTTTGTTTTATATTTTTTATATCGGTGTCAACTATACCTAATGATGAGGCACGTGTCTCACCCGCTAACACTTGGTCATCGTTCTTGTGACGCCATTAACAAAGAAATGTTAGCAGAATCAAGAAGCCTGATGATGGTGATGGTGGTGGTGATGGTGGTGGTGGTGATGATAATGATGGTGGTGGTGATGATGATGGTGGTGGTGGTGGTGGTGGTGGTGGTGGTGGTGGTGGTGGTGGTGGTGGTGGTGGTGGTGGTGGTGGTGGTAGTGGATGCGGCGGTGTCGATGACGGAGTCGTTGGAGGCTGTGTTTGCGGGAGGCAACGGAAACGGGGGAGATGGCGGCGGCGGAGTTGGAGGCGGAGGCAGAGGAGGAGGCGGAGGCGGAGGCGTTGGCGGCTTGTGGTCGTTCGTCATGGCGGCGTGGTCCCCTGGGCCGTGTTTCACTGGGCAACACGCGACGGCCGTTATGGACGCTATGCGTTATCCGTCGACCGCGCGACGCTCTCTGCCCGACGCAATCGCCCGCCATCGCCCGCCGCCTGCGCCGTCCTCCGCCGACCTGCGGACCCCTCGCCGCCGCCGCCCGCCGCCGCTCGCCTCCTCCCACCATTCCCCGCCGCCGCCACCCACTACCACCGCCGCCCACCGCCACCGCCACAGCCGCCCACCGCCACAGCCACCCACCGCCACAGCCGCCCACCGCCACAGCCGCCCACCGCCACAGCCACCCACCGCCACAGCCGCCCACCGCCATAGCCGCCCACCGCCATAGCCGCCCACCGCCACAGCCGCCCACCGCCATAGCCGCCCACCGCCATAGCCGCCCACCGCCATAGCCGCCCACCGCCACAGCCGCCCACCGCCACAGCCGCCCACCGCCACAGCCGCCCACCGCCACAGCCGCCCACCGCCACAGCCGCCCACCGCCATAGCCGCCCACCGCCTCAGCTGCCCACCGCCACAGCCGCCAACCGCCATAGCCGCCCTCCGCCACAGCCGCCCACTGCCACAGCCGCCCACCGCCACAGCCTCCCACCGCCACATTTCCCCTTCCTCCGCCGCCACCGGCGTCCGCAGCCGTCAACCGCTGTCCGCCCGCCGCACGCCCCGTCGGCCCGGCGTCACGACGCGGCGACTAAGGTAGCGATGTCAAGGAGAAATATTCGACGATAATTTAATGGAATGGGAAGGGGATCTCTCTGAAGTGATTCATTTTACAATTTTGTTTTCACATATTTCCATTTATTTGTATGTCAATATTATTCGATAGTAACATATGAAAGTATTAAAACTTGTTCAACTTTTTATGTAAATACATTTTAAAACATTTTGCATGATTGTCCACATTCTATAAAACTAGAATAGGAGGGGGGTTTGCCTATTTACCTGAGTGAATCGCTTCGACCTCTACTTGTACTTTCAACTTTTTTCTCCATATATTACAAAACTTTTAGAACTACACGGTTGCCTGAACTACGCATCGCCACACCTATAGCAATAACCGTGACCTTTATCTTTCCCTTACATCCACTTTCAGCGTCGCTTTCCCCATCATCTTCCCACTCTCCTTCATGTAGTACCGTAAAGGACCTCTTTAGTCTATGGTAGTACAGTGCCACAGCCTCTGCCTTTGCTTGCACCGCTGCCGTCGCCTTCTGTTCAGTCCTGCCGCTGCGACCGCCAACTCCCATGGGACTAAGCCCATGTCGCTTCGCTCAAAGCAGCCTTGTGCCCGTTTGTGGCCCGGCCTGCCCCGCCGACACCGCCACAGCTGTCCACTAAAGAGACTGCCCAGTAGGCGAAAAACCGGGCTTATTTAACAAAAAATAAAACCTACGGTTATACCAAAAGGTGTAAGTATTTATGCTTTTTTTGAGTTAGTTTAGCCAACGTCATGTTTTACTCCATATTTTTCTCGCTTATGTTAACACAGAAAAGCACATCAAATACTGCATTGAAGTCAAAAAATATATTCGTGTAGTTCCAATGGAAAATTAGACCTTACTAAAAATGATGTAACTTTTATTTTTTGCCTCGAAACGCCTGTTTATTGCCTCGAAACATTTAAAGAGATATATTTTAAGATTAACGTATCTTCACCCACTTGCGTTCCTAAAAATTATAGCATTTTGAAAATATGTTTAAAATGGTGGAAAACCCGGTTTTGATTCAATTTTATTTCTATATTTTTTCCGGATTTCAAATAAATCTAAAAATTCTAATTATTACCAAATTTTGCGGGGCTAGAAACTAAGACATTCCCTTTCTCACAAGGATGGATATACAAATACACGCAATAAATGAAGTTCTTACGTTACTGGAGCAAAGTGTACGTTTATTACATAACTGCACATGCAATTCTCTTTATCAGGAACCAGATCAATCTAATTTTCTTTTTACATACAAAAATGTCAATTCCAACTCTAAAAACGTTGTGAGTTACATGCAGATACTTCGTTCCTCACTGTTCTTTAGATTTTGTACGACCCGTATCACACCGGCTGAGTTGACTCGGAGCATCAAATGATGGCAATGCGGTGCCTGTGGCCAGGAGGTGTGAGGGTTCGCGACAGTAAGATTTTCCACATTATCAATCGAGCTAGGTCGAATTCTGACGCAGTCGGGAGGAGAATTCATGCGGCTGGCTGCTTTGATCGGTAGTTCTCCGTGGTTTCTCCCATCAACGCAAGTTGAATGCCGGCGTAGTACTCTAAGCAAAGGGGCTATGGAAGCTCGTGATCTTTCCTTTCTCTTTATTTGTCCAATCCTCATCCTCTTACTTACACACTTGTACTTCCATGCATTACATTTCGGGATACCATTCTGGAACATAGAGCTTGATGCGGCTGGGCGGAGCTCCGCTGATAGAGGATACCTGCAGGGGGAAACCCCCGCAAGCCGACATGTAGGTCGGCGCTGGATTTCACCATCCAGCGGAAGATCCCAGCCATCTTTCAGATAAAACATGTACAACGATTACACGAATAATGACTAAGGCAGTTGACTCACCCGGAAAAAGGAAATAATCAATGAATCAATCAATGACCTGCTACACTATTTTCCAAGCATTATTTTAACAGAGATTCGTGTGATAGCTAATGCGCGCTTTTCTTCCCAACTTTCACCCACTGTGCGTCGGTTGTGTGCTTACTCTGAAGCTAATGTGGTCGTCCTCTGCGTTTCGCCGCTGCCGTTGACCTCATCATCGTCGCTGCGGCCGCCCGTGCACTCAGTTTGATACCCCGCACTCACCGACGTCATCGTCCCGCTGTACGCGAGGACACTCTTCCGCCGCGGACTGCTAAAACGATCGTACCGCGGCTTTTACGCGCCGCCATTGAAGCGGCGGAGCGTTAGTTTCTTTTGCAACGTTGCATCAATACTCTATCTACCCAGGGGGATTCAAAATCGTTATCCAATTCGCGAGATGGGTGTTCTGTTATCCGTGATGTTGCCATTTTACAGAAAGAAATTTGACAATGACTGTTTTGAAATAGTCAAAGACAGTTTATACTCGCTATACAGAAGAGTAACTCTAAGAAGGTACCACTTTGACAAGTCGCGAAGGTACCACTTTGCTTGGATCAATACAACGCTTTGCTTCGATCAATACCGGAGTAGTACTTTAACAACCGGCCCACGAATCGCCCTTGATATTTCCTTCTTCTTCCTTCTCCTATCCTCTTCCTTTATTTACAAATACTGACATGTTAAAATAGGTTTTCCATTTTTCATTTCTAGATTGTACGTTTTTCAAAATTGAAATTCAAAATATACATTTTTCTAAATTAATAACATGCGTTCTCTGAAGAGGTCAAATTTATTTTGACGAAACGTCAGAAAGAGAAAAAATATTAGTTTCGAATGCTGAGTGTTTAACAGACTCAAACCACTAGTCCTTTCCCTCCCTCTTTTATATTTATGTACATTTATTCACAATAGAATTATCTCTGATATGCTTTGTAGCATTCTGACGTTTCTTCGAAATGTAGCCCGAGTAATGAGCACTAAGCAATTTGCAGAAACAACAAACTACTAAGGGTAACCCGTTCAAATTGGCGGAACGAAATCAAACGCACATGTTAATAATTCACTGAAATGAATAGTGGAACACAATTTAATTTGTATAACACTAAATAAGTTTTTTGATTTCAACATTTCCTTTAATATCAGTAATTAGTTCACCGGAAGCGTCATTTGATGTCACTGCAATCCCTCTTACCGGGAGGTCCTAGGTTCGATTCCCGACGTTGACAGAATTTTCGATATTACATTTTCTGTTACTCAAACTTTACGATACACACTTGGGGCCGTAGGAAATTATATTAGAAATCAACGATAGTGCAAGGATATTTTTATGCGAGCCGTTGTATTAGTATGCCGACATTGTTAATGAGGTTCTCAACTTAGAGCCCATTGAAGCTTTCAAAATTAATTTTAATAATTTTTGTTTGTAACGTAACATTATTTATTTTGTACTCTACCTTTTGCATTATCTACCTTTATATGCAATGTTTTAAAATATTTTTCCAGCAGACTTGAAGGTAATGACTAAGCTGTAGAAAGATTCTTATTTAATAAATAAAAGTGTTGGTAAAACAAATACCATGTTTCAACTTTCCTTTAAATCAACATATGCGGTTTATCCCTGTCAACATACTTTGAAAATGGATACACATTTGGTGTCCGAGGTAGGATTGGAATTCACGCTCATAGGGAAAATGCATTTCTATACCGGAATCCGCCACGGGCAGGCGAGTATGAAATTAACTTTGTTGTTGCTGCGGTTTTTCTGGATTGCAGTATATTTATTCGTGTACTGTTGCCGTGGACTCTAGCTTAGTTGGTACAAATTTTGTGTTTTAAACTGAGACACAAAGAAAATTTATTATTCTAGTATGTGAGTAGGGAAAGGGGCTACTTTACAATATTCTACCCAAAGACAAAACACGAGACCTTTGCAGAATCAGCTTAATGAAACTTGGGGAAAATGGGTAATATCCGCTGGAGATACTTACACACATAATCAAATATATTCATTTCATGTTTAACGTTCTTTAGTAAATAGAAAGAAAATGTATATTTTTTTTTATTTTAAGAATAGTGCAAATCATATACTATTACAAAAACATTTGCAAAACTGAAAGTTTTCTTCTTTTTTACTTTCTCGCCCTTACGAATGAAAAAGAGAAAGTTTTGTAATCGTCCGCCGGAAAACGGCTAATTTTCGACAAAAAAAACTCTTACTGTTGGATCGTGCTAACGAAAAAGTGGATAAATTATGTTCCTATAAATTATATATTACTTCCTCTAACGCGCTTCCTCTAACGCGGTACTCGATTGGTACCGCAAAACGTCTGTGTGTCCGTCCGTCTGTGGACAACGCTAGCACCTAAATTGTTCAGCCGATTTTCTCCAAAAATTGATATTTCCTCATCAATCGGAACGAACTCGAGTCTTTTCGAGTTTCAAAGCGATATTTTGATTTTTGAGAGTACTTTACATGAAGTCTTAAAAACATTTTGATTTTTTTCTCAAAAATGACACCAAAATATTTCTTT